>JAOUZG010016644.1:12217657-12230897 GCA_026289955.1 Argiope argentata | reverse complement strand
TTACAAAAGTCATTTTTATATTCATTTCAAATTAACCAAATTTTTATTTAGCTTTTAAAACTTATACAAGTCAAATTCCTAAAATTTTTGCTATATTCAAGTTTGCCGCTTATCAATATTAAATGAAATAGAAAGGAAATTTTTGACAACATTTTTAGAAGAAAAATCAATTAGAAAGACCAAATTCTGCTTTAAATGAATATACTTCGCAAGGATATAGGATTGTTATTTCCTCGATTTTAAAAACTTTCCATATACTTTCGATGGTATATGGAAAGGAAAAATTATTATTCTTTATATTTCTTAGCTTAGGTACAATACATATCTTTGTACATTTGCCAAAGAAAATAAAAGAGCCATCCATCTTTATTCTACCATCGTTCATCATAAAATCATAATAGCACAAATGTCATATATATTGAAAGAACAAAGTTCAAAATTTCCAATGACACCATTCATTTTCTTCTCATCACATTTTTAAATTACTTCAAAAAATATTAAAGTAAATCCATTTTCATTAGTCTAGGTTAAGCTGCAAGATATGTAATGAATAATAGCTTTAAAAAGTGGTCCAATAATGGAAATTAAGGATATGAATGAAAATTTCGTGGGACGATCTGCACTTAGCTTTGCATGTATGCGATACATATGAATTTAATGCACGTGTTTTCATACACTATTTATTCATATAAAAGCATTTGTACAGGACACTAAATTACCAGGAAATCATGTAAGAAAGTAAGCTTACATTCTTAAAGAAATTAAATGCACTACTTTTTTTGTACCCTTCTAAAATAATATATTATTTCGCGTATATGCATGATTAGTGATCAATGATGGCGGCAATAATTGACACTGATAAAGGAATGCAGTAATAAAGCAGAAAAAAATAAAATGCAGCTAATTCTTTTTCTCTTTCTACTGATTAGGTATTAATTTTAACATCGAAATCAATATTTTTTAAACTATAAAAATAGGTTAATTTTATTTCTTTCCATCATATAACGAAGCCTTCCATTTTGATGCTCTCAGTGTAACAGCGATTTAGATTCAGGTGTAATTTTAATAAAACTTTCAATGCCCTTTATTATTTCTTTGCGGAAAAGAATCAAAATGTTTCCTAATTATGAATGAAGTAGCAATTGATTCGAACATGTTGATTGTAACTTTACAGAGGCCTTTAAAGTAAAAATTTACTGTTACCAACATATAAAAAATATTTTACTCCTACACATCTACATATGGAAACAGCCCCTTAACAGATAATATCAAATATCTCCTGGTTTAATCATAATGTATTAACCAATCATAATGTATTCCGTGAGGAAAATCTGGGTAGTTTTTCCTCACGGAATCTACTCATGATATAAAATAAAGGTGTATCGTAAAAATTTCAACGTTTGTACAATTTTAAATGCATAAACAATCCCTTACAAAGTTTTTGGTACATCTTTCAGTAATCATAATTACCTTTAAAATGGTATTTTTTTAAACATAGCATGTGGTTGATAGCAGAATAAAACTGCATAGCTCTTTTTTTCTCTCACGACTTTGCAAAGACTAAAATCCATTAATGTGAGACTGGATTTTTTTAGTCAAATACCTGTATTAAACATTTTGTAATAAATTTATCTATTTATTCAAAAATCTTTTACGTTTCGTACTGATATGTTCAATGATATACGCGTAAGCTGGACATAGAATAAAGAAATCATGATCAGACCTGTAAAGCGTTCTTTCCTGATATGATATCTCTCTGGTAAAGATGCACACAAAAAAGTTTTATTGATGATTCAATGGAAGTGGTTTTTCTCCTTTTCATCATTTTTTCTTACTTTCTGATGCAGAATAGAATTTTAAAATAATATCGGCCCAATTAATACCAATTAATTTCATTGAAATTGTAATGCGTGGTATTTTAAAATTGTTTTGCTAAGATTTATTTAGATTATATACATTTTCCTATTTTTGTATTTTTTGTTGTTGTTGTTGGGTGTGTTTCATTAAATTAAATTTTCGATAGATTTATACACATTTTTGATGCAGAAATTTTTTATTCAGATATTTTTCCGAAAAATATTCATTTCAAGTAACATTTACATTTTTTTAAAAAGAAGCATTCATCTTTTTTGACGTATAGGGAAAAAACTTTGGAGTGTAACAGATATACATTAGTTTTCAGGAAAATTATTTATTTCTAGAAAACCCAGAAGAAGTTCGTCTTTAAAACTTTCAAATCATTTTCACTTTAATTTCTTAGTCACGTTATTATGATAAAAAATGGTAAGAAGATTTTGATGATAAAGAAGAATAAATATTCCAAATTTATATCTGAACTCTTGTTCTTAATGTGTATTCGAATATCAGTATACTTTGATATTAACATATCAGATTTTTAGTTCAATTCCCACGTACTAAAATATGTACTTCAATTAGTTCTAGCATTATAAACATTCTATAAATCCCGCTTTAAAAACATATAGCTTTTTCCTCCCAAATAAAATAATAGAAGACAACTTCGTTGGCAACACTTGTATTGTAACCCCCTTCCCCCTTTAGTTGTATTTTGCAGTGTAAAAAAGCGTTGCAAGCAAATAAAGAACAAGAAATGCCACCTATAAATGTTCTAAACTTCTGATCTATCTGCAACACATCCCAGAGTGCATCATTTAAAAACAAATTTTAATTCTTAAAAAGTGCTGTCTGAACATCTCACGTTCGCATAGATGGATGTTTATCGAGTATTCGATTTCTTACTACGCCGTGATTGATGCTCCAGATTGAAGGTAGTCTTTAAATATTCAAATGGCTGTCGATGTCTTTGGTGAGTCTCCAAAAGTAACTGAAATTTCTGGAGCACAGTTTACCCCGTGATTTACAGGGTTGGGTGAAGTCCAGGTACAGGAGCACCACGTGCGGGCGACGGAGATAAATGGATGGTGAGAGTTCACAAAGATGGTAAGACCCTGGCCTTGAAACAATCCTACTTCTGATTTGTCCTACGTTGACCTTGGGCCTTGTTACCATTTTATTTTCGTGTTGGTCTGTCTTTCGATAATAGACTTTGAACAAAGATATATGAGTTCAAATTTTTTTTTTTGTTACCTAATATATCCATGCAAAAATTTACAAAGTTCTGGCTAAAAGCGTCCTTCTCTTATTTTTTATTCAAAAATGCAATTCTGCACTATTTATTGGTTTTATGACTAAGCTGGTCAGATCAACTGCATGTTTTATGTTATCAGATTTGAAATAAGAATTGTGATTGGACTACACTACACATCAGTATTGATATATTTAGTCTTGATAATTATTTCTGATTTTTGTAAAATGCCTTCTTTTTTTAAGGGATTAAAATAATGTTGTTCGTGACTTTTCCCATTCCTAGAGACATTTATATTTATTTTGCAGTCTAATATTAATATCTACAATAGTTTTTATACTAGCTTTGTTATTCTAGAGAGGGAGGGAAGTAGTAACAAAGTTTTGGAATTAGACTTTCTCCATTTTTTAAAATTCCATTCAATTTTTATCTTTAAAAAATCTGAAATAAAGTGCATGAATTTCTGACGAAAAAAAGACAAATTTAGTTAAAATTGTAATTTCATAGTTCGATATTTTTTTAATACACCCCAAAATAGAAACGGATTCAATTTTTAAAAACATTAAAAAGAAATTCGTAAATAATTATTTGAATAATACAATGCTAAAGATTTGTTTGGAAAAGGAATTATTTTAATTGCTAAATCTTATATTTAAATAATATTATTTTCAATTTTGATCTTTTGATTACTCAATTTAAAATATAAATATAAGCTGCTATTTGCATTCTTAGAATGTAAAAGTTTATCAAATATTAAAGAAGAGATAGAAAAAATTGTTTGATAATCTTCTCTTTGAATATTTACTCTAGACAAAAATTCAAACATCTTGATTTAGTTTACTCACTCAATCATATTCTAATAAATTGAAGGGGGGATATTTTTAGTATTCTTTGTCGTTATATTTTTGAATACTTTAAAAAATTTAATTCGTTTCAAATGCTCTACTTATATCTAACACCACAATTAATATTGCTTGACTAAATTCTAAGACTTGTCTTTGTCTCCCGAAAGTAATAAATTATGCAATTTGATCTGTGTTTGTGCTTAGAGAATCCCTGTTCTCTTCGTACCTACCTTTTGTTTCGAAGGACTACCACGTAACTGAACCGGGGTCTTTGAAACGATCCGTTGTGAGCGAAACAGTAAACTCATTATCTTCTTTGTTTCGGGTGCCTGCGAAAGAAGAAGTGATGCCTGTTCAAGATGCATCAATCAATGCATAAAATTCAGTGACTATGATTTGTCTGATAATAAAAGTGGGTTTTGAAAACAAGCCTTTTGATAAAAAGTAGGTATTTTAGTGAATAAAGAACATTCAAAGCGATGCTTTTATCACAGATAAGTTTGGCTGAGCTATAATTATATTTGAGTTATTTTGTTAAAATATTAATGACAGATGAGAGCTATAAACGAATTTTCTTTTAACTTTCGTCACTTGTGAGAAATAAAAGATTATTCATTGTAGATTTTTTAAAAATTATTTACAAAAATTATGCTTACTTTGAAATATTTAGAAAAATTTAACATGAACTATATCGATAAATATATAATTTTTGTTAGGTTAAAATTTTATACATATCACTCTTTGCAATTGCAATAAAATTCGCCCTTTTTTTAAATCTATGAAGTCTAAAAGATGTTGATTACTTATGGTTAGAGTAAAACTTTCCAAAAAAAAAATTGGCAGTAGGAAAGTTATTTACAAAAACGAAGAAAATCATTCTGGTTTATGTCTTTTAGAAGGATCCCGTGTTGTTTATTTTTTTCAGTTTACTTTATTTTAAACTTATAATTTCTTTAGTTTTGAAAATTGACTATCAAATTTGCTTGGAGATATCTCGTGGTCAAAACATAAAGGTTACTGCTTATTCCCTGCAATCGGTTCAATCTCAACATATTAAATACTAAGAACAACATCTCTAATATTATCCATTAATGATATCAGTGAATGTTGTCAGAAATGCTGTTTAACTGATCAAGCTAAGATTTCTGAACATCTCAAAGATTTTGTATATAATTTCATTATATATATTTATTTTAAAACCAAGCATTATCTTCAAAAATATCACGATGCTGTTATATGTCCTGGAAACTGGTCAGCAAAGATTGTAAAATGATGGCCTAACTCTTCAAAATTTTATTATGAGGTCTTAAAATAGATACAATGATATATATTATATAATATGAAACCAGTTGTATACTTTAGACATTTCATAAAATTGATAATCTTTGAAAGGAATATTTCTAACATTAAATTCTTCTAAGGTATTTTTCATTAACCATCGAAAATTCAAAGTTTTATAGTAAAAAATAAACCTATGCTTTCATGACATTTTACTTGAATTGTTAGCATTATTATTATTAATAATAATAACAATAATAATATCTATTTTTCTTCTGTCTTTCTCTCGTCTTGTTGCTTTGAATACATGAATAATGATATATACCCCTAAAATAATTTGTATTTTTTCCAAGATTTGAACCAATAACTCGTTTAAAAATCATCTGATTTAAAATTTTGAGAAATAGCTCGATAAAACCAAAAACAAAAGGAATTTGTATACATATCCATTCCGAAATTGTGAATTATTGAGGTTTATTTTATAAATATTCTAGAATGAAATTGTGAAACTCAAAGTAATATCGTATAATATTCGTATTCAAAGTAATATCGTATATAAAAACTCGTATAATATTTTACGAGCTTATACAGGTAGAAACTACTCGTATAATAAAATCCTCAAAATTAATAATTTGTCTTTTATAATTTATTAATATGAGTTTTAACAAAACTATAACCTTATATATTTAATTTCATTTTTTACACGGTTATATATTCTTGATATTTTATAATATTAAGTTTTTAAAAATGATAACACAAAATTTAAAATTAATTATATTAAGCCGAAGTTGTTTTGTAGAATAGAAGAACTATTAATTAGAAATTTACTGAAATGCTAATATGTTTTATACATATTATCTTATTAAATCAAATCACAGTCTGTATACAAAGTATTGATATTATAAAAAATAAATTTTTGTATTTTCTTTAAAATCGCTGACGAGATTTTTGTCTTTAGCCATGTATATGCGAGATCGTCATTCTTCTATAACAATTATATAGTGATAGTCTGATGCTGAACGCTGAAGTGTTTTTACAAATATATTGAATTAGAATTGAACTATTTAGGGCCGTAATGTTTCGAGGTCTTAGATATCGGTACTTTTCTGACAGCCGGGCGCCAATGAAAAATCGACAAAGAAATTTTCCAGATTTGTACACGTGAATTACATGTAGCGATTTTTTTTTTATTTAAAATAGCTGTAAGAAATTTGGCAGGATTCTACATTATTTGGCGATTTTTCACTGACGTCCGGCTAAGGGAAAAGCACCTGGATATCTAACCGTTAAAGCCCAAAAGCCTTTAATATGTAGATTATGTAGCTAATCTGCAGATTAACTGATTTGCACCGTTAAAGTACAGAATGAAGAGTTCTTTTGTATTTTAACTAGGTAATATGTATATTAGGGGCGTTAAAAATCCAAAGTTTGTTTCGCTCTGTAGACAGTAAAAATTGCCTACTCGATTTTAGTTGTGGCTCTTAGTAAAACAAAGGATGAGTTTTGCACTCTTGGTATTAAAGCGGGTATTTTAAAATAATTGTTTGCGAGATCTGAATTTAGCGTTTGCAAAGAAATTTTAACGAGAGGTGATGTCCCTATTGTAGAAATAACTTTATATCAAATAGAAGTAAAACAATCCCTTGGTATGGTTTCAAAAAAAATAGGACTACAAGTCTGAATATATCACAAGAAAGTGTGCTTGTCCCCAAAAATAATTTCTATGAAATTCAAAGTATCACCCATCTTTAGATTGCTCTAATAAATAAGTATAATTTTATCATAATTTCAAAAATTTATTTCCTTAATAGTAATATGGTAAACCATTTCATTCTTTGTATTACAGTTTTTCAATTGAATAATTGATGATCGATGATTGATATAATCAACTAGTGTATTAGTTATTCGACTGTATAAATTTGATTCGTTAGATATCAAAAGTAAATAAACGGCAATTAATTTAAGCGTACAGGAACGTTTCTGTCATTCCAGAAAGATCTTAATTTCACTTTAACAAGAGCTTAATAGGTAATAAGCAGATTAAGTTAGTAATTAGCAGATTACCTAGGCAACGTGAAAAATAAAACAATTTCACGCCCTTTAAGGGATTACATTAGTTAATGAGCAGATTAGCTACTAATCTACAAAATAATTGATTTCTGCACTTTAGCTGTCACAGATGCATTATTAGGAATTCGTAATATATTTTTGGTCATAATACATTATTTTTTACTTTCTACTCACTGTTTTTGTTGAATGTAATTCTTCAGATATTTAGCTCTCAGGGAAACAAATATTACCTTATCTATTCAGTTTAGTATTCTGAATATGTTAGATTTAATTAAATATGAACTCCAACATCTCTCCTCTTCTTCTTCGTCTCATAATAAAGAAATTTTGGCCCATGATCACATTTTTACATTATACTTCCATAGCTCCTAATGAACTTTTATTTGTGCTTTAAAGCGATTTCTAGATAGAAAAGCACATTTTAAAAAATATAGACTAATTAGCAAAGCTTTAAAAATTTTCAAGAAATTTTTTAGAATCCAGCACGTTTGACCTTCTAAGAATTGCTGGATTCTTTAAAGTATATGCATTTGGATCATTTAGGAAAGTCTACCAATTTTAGATTTGCACTTGACCTGTCTTGGCTGTTCACCTACTCTGTTGGAACTCTCTCATATCCTTGTTAATGACTTCCCAACCATCTAGGAAAAACTTTCTTTTCTTCTTTTTTTCCCCTCTGTCTTTTCAATAAAGTTGTTTGTTCGTGTGTTTTAACAAAGCGCTACATGTATGACATTTGAAGAAGCGAAAAAATGACCATTACTCATTTCTCTTGTCATGCTACTCGTGTGACAAAGAAAAAAAAAATCTCGTCTGCTACACCCACTTGAGAGGTGGGCTTGCCAAAATCCGAATTGCGTCCCTACGCCTAGTCAAGAAAGCGTGTAAATTGAATTTAAGAAACGATGCTGGTCTCAAGTTTACTAAAAGAATTATTCACCGAAGAAAAAAGCAAAGGGGCTAAAAATAAGTAGAACTCTCATCTAAACATATTATTTCTGAACTTTCATTTATCAAAGTAACTGTAAAATTTCGAAATTTCGTTCTATAATTACAATCTGTACTTATTTCAAGCGTCTGTGGTTTGCTTGCTGAGGAAGACACTTCATTTCTCTGTTGACTTTTGTGTGACTTCATGTCAACTAAGATATCGGTGTACCCTGGAAACTAAACTTTTATCACTCGTAATTAATACATAACCAGGATCAACAATTTAAGTAACTTTATGAAATATTTAGTGGCATCAGAATTATTGCTACTAATTTAATGGAAACATTTAGAAAATTTCTAATATTATTCAATGAAAGTTATACTTTAATTTTAAACTTTATTGTTTGGTGTTTATTTATCTATATTACTTTCGTTAATACAATCTAACTTAGTTAAACGTAAATTATAACGTAAACGTACCGTTAAACGTAAATAATCTGTAGTAATATCAGAAAAGATAATTTTATTTGAAATTTTTTTGTTCATTGAGAACTTTACGATAAATCTCGATAGTATCTGATTTAGTTCTTCATCCGAATCGCTGAATTTTGCATTCATTTCACATTATTAATATGTTGCAAATGGAGGTGAAACAACGAACATATTTCTTTACCTTTTGTAGATATATAACAATAGCACTCGAAATTTTCAAAAAATGAAATTTTATATTTAATTGAACCTTAAAACGAATTAAGATGGTATCTACATAATCTCTTCAAAGAAAATTCAAATCACACATTTGTTATTCTGTATATCAAATTAAGTGCACAGTTTTAAAGCCTTTTTACAGGGATAGCATTCTTCAAGATCTAATACGCCATTCGAATCGACTACATTTAGTAACTACATTTTTTTTGTTTTTTTAAAAGAAAATTTAACATCTTTGCAACATCAGAAACCATAACCTCATTCTCAATGAGCTCTATTTGTGATACACTCCACCATATCAGGAAATAAAATTATCTCACCATTCAGAATATTAAAAATCTATCTTACGGAATCTTACGAATCAGAATATTAAATCTATTTTACGAATCAGAATACTAAATCTATTTTACGAATCAGAATATTGAATCTATCTTACGGAATCTTACGAATCAGAATATTAAATCTTACGGAATCTTACGCATCAGAATATTAAATCTTACGGAATCTTACGCATCAGAATATTAAATCTATTTTACGGAATTTTAAGAATTAGTATATTAAATCTATCTTATGGAATTTTACAAATCAGAATATTAAATCTATCTTACGAAGTCTTACGAATCAGAATATTAAATCTGTCTTACTAAAATGTTTTGAATTGTGATAATTTTCTTATTGGTTCGGTGATTGAACACTATTGCAAACCGAAAACTGACTACCATATTGATGCTGATAAAATAACAAGATTTCCAAGGCTCAAAATTATATACTCGCGCAGTGATTAAAAATCTTCAGGCGAGATTTCATAAGAGTTATTTTTTGAACGGAAGGAAACGTGAAAAGTTTAGTTGCTATAAAATGCTCTCTGAAATATCCGAAACCCATTATTTCCATTAATTTATTAATAATGTGTTGTTGTTGTTTTAATTATAATTTGCATTTTATCTATTGTAATTTATTTCTTATAATTAATTAATTTTTTCCCGTTATAATTATCAGTTGTTCTCTCAATACCATGCTTGCTACTGAATAAATGGATTGCTATAAAATATATCCTGTCTATATTTCCCCATATATACTATCCCTCTTTCATGAAATTTTCAATCACTTTTATCAAATGCATCCGCATCCCAGGTAGAGGCATGAATTAATTGTGTGCCACAACAAATAAGCGACAGGGCTGCCAAAGATTGACGACACCGTCTGGTATGCTGTCTGACAAACAACTCGGCACCCATTCTGCTGTCTTGCAGATGTTCCCCGATCGCTTTGATGGGGCGACGAGAGACCTACTTCCCCGCCGCTGTTGATTTGTTTATTCATTAAATCCCTGCCAAGCATTGTGTACGGGAATCCCTGGAAGATCCATGAACCCAAGGTCGGATCGAGGTCTTATCGCGTATCATCGGCAAAGATTCACTCCGGAAAGCAGCGCTTTGAGATCTTTTCAAAACACTTGTAAATGATTGCATAAAATTTAGTCATGCATTTAGATTTAGACGCCATCAGGACGCAAACTAACGCTACTTGGGTCTGAACCAGACTTGATTTTTACATATATATATATATTCTTTAGATAAAATCAAGAAAAACCATTTTTGATCATAAGGAGATATTTCTTCTGATACTGAAGGCTCCGTTTGTTTTAATGGCGCAAAAGCACCAATTCTTCATAAATTGTATTATAATTCATTTTTAGAAGCCAGTATAAAATAAAGAACAATGTTCAAATCGTGATTTTTAATTTTTGGTTCTGAATGATAAACTGAAAAATATACGAGTTAGAATTTAAATGCCGGCTTTCTGACTCCTCGTGTTCGAAGAGTCCCGAGTTCGAGTCCTGGTTCGGGCATGGTTGTTCTTCTGTGGGCTATCTGTGAGGTGTGTGAATGTGCCCCCTCAAGCAAATGTGGCGAGTGTGTAGCTAAGCCGTACTTCAAAAACAAGAGGCGCTCCTTTCGGCTTTAATCTGCTGGTGTATCAGCGGGGGGCTTGTCCATAGGCAAGTGCCATAAGTAACAACAACAACAACAGAATTTAAATAAAATATAAACGCTCGAGTTATAATCTACTTTTCTTTCAGACTCAGTTATTTTCTTTACACTAGTTTTGTGTGTGTGCAGTCGATCTGTATCTCTGTTAATTTATTTCAATATTTAACAGAATTTTGGATAATTTGATTTAATTTAAAAAGCATATGTTTGATGATCGAAAATGAACTGTACATTTATTTGCTTGAAAGATCAATGAAAAAAATTTGACATTTAAATCTACAAAATGTCTTTAACAATAATCCATTTACAAAATTTAATAAACTAAACTAAATTAAGATTTTTCTCTCTCTTGAATTCTTTCTTGAATTTTAACTCTCAAACTAGAAGCATTTAACCATAATATTTCATAAAATTTATTGTAACTTTCAAAATCATTTCTCAAATCATCATGCTGGCTAAAATACGTCTATCGTTATCATAGTGATAAATTATAATAGAAAGAAACCTTAAAGCATTTACTGTTTTTTTTTAAATCTATATTTTGGTGATACCATTTCTGAAAATGTTATAATAGATAATTACTTGCTCATCAGTAGAATAATATTTATATTCGTATAATGTTTTTTTTATATTAGCATTTTTTTATACATTCAAATAAATTCATCAAGAAAGTTAACTTATTTAAAATTCTATGCAGCTTTTTTAAAAATTCAGTAATGATACTTGGCAATTATTCCTGTATCAAAAAACTATTTAACCAGCAAAATTAAATTCCCAAATTCGCCATTTTAACTAAAAAAATTAGATCGAAATTCTTTCTGGTACCTTTTTAAAATCTGGACGGAATTCAAATGTTTTGTAAAAAGCATATTACATTTTTAGTGTTATGTTACTTAAGTAAAGCTTGAAATATCTAAAAGAAACATGGTATTTTTTTCACAGATTTTGTTTCAAATATATTTTCGTAATAAATTAAATCTTTGTAATATCCTGATTCGAGATTTTCATTTACGAAAACCTCTCACGTACTTATTTTATGTACAGTAATTTAAATTCGATAAAACCATTCGTACACTTCCTGCCTCGCAAGAAATCATTTCATAATCGGGCAACAGGTTTATATAAAGCTGTTTGTCTTTTACCGTAATCCCATGTTAATGTACGGAAAATAAAACTTTGTTTTGATGTTATCCATCATTCCAGTCCTACCTGCAGTTCATAATCCACGCATATCTAACTAACAATCCGTCAAATTTTCGAAACTTTTTTTCATTTGGATACGCAGTATTATCGGCGCATTAATGCCAACTGCATACTCATCTGTCTTCGAGATTTCTTAACCTAATCTGAGTGTCCCTTTTGCACCACTCTTCGGGTCAGGTTTGATTCAAGCAAAAGCTCCACATTCCGGCACTCCTAATAATCACGAACATCACAAAAAATATGTTAAATTAACTATATTAATGTTGTTTCTTGTATGGATATCTCAGAGCCCAACCTAGAAGCCCACAGCAGGGTCATTCTGCAAGTCCAATTCGAATAAGATTCAGAATAACTTGTCAACCTGGTATTTCAAGCCCTTCTTTGGGTGACCTTTGAGATCCCGTTTGGAAGCCCGTTCATTGTGCTCGCTGTCAACTGAATAGCAGTTTTTTTCTTCTTATTTGCATATTTCCTTTTCTCCCGGTGTGTCATCCAGCGTATAATTGCATTGCGTGTCGTAACTAGCCTCTTCTCTTTCTTTAAAATACTTTGGAAAGAATGCGCAAAAAAAAAGGGGTTTCTTGAGGTGTATTCGACACAGTTCCGTTAAATAACATTCATAATATTCTTTCACGGTAAAATGAAAAAAGAAAGAGGAATTGAAATTTGCATCTTATTGCCACAATATCTTTATTGTTGCTGTAAAAAGCTTACGAATTTGAACCTGTTGCAATCCGTATGCTTTATTTTTTTTCTTTTATAAAAGAAAAATTCTGCACGTCTGGTGTGTGTGTGGGCGTGAGAGAGAGAGAGAGAGAGAGAAACAATTTTTTAACATTTTTAAATAAATTCTTTTTTGAAAAATATTATTAAAAAACACGTTATTTTAGAAAAGATTTTTATCTTATACAAAACTCTTTGTTTTATAAATTAAATATCAAAATAGACTTCAAGAAAGAGAAAAATAGAAAGCATTATTGATAATTACTTTCTAGAAAATTTCATGCCGGCTTGCTGGCACAGAGGTAGCGCGTCTTCCTCGTGTTCTGGGAGTCCCGGGTTCGAGTCCCGGTGCGGGCATGGTTGTTCTTCTGTGTGCTATCTGTGAG
>JAOUZG010016644.1:12202010-12213640 GCA_026289955.1 Argiope argentata | reverse complement strand
ATATATAAACTCGATGTCTCGGTTAGATAGGAGGCCAATAATGATATGTTTGGGCCAGGTTTTAACATTTATAGATCTCTATATGAGTCTTAAAATATTAATATTTTAAGAAAATATGTTGAAATATTTGGGACGTGGATTTCTCAAAATCATTTCGACATTTTCATTAAAAAAATTCAATTTTTATAGTCTTTGCACTTTTACTTCTTTCTGTTTGTATATAAAATAAAAAAGAAAACTTATCACTCAATTTATCTTTTCAATAAAGCCGAAGCGAAGTACGAGTTTCAAAATTTGTCCCAACATTCGGATGATCCAGTTAATTTCCTACGTTACAGGGATAATACGAAATTCATAAATTGTAGATAAGACGTTTTGCATTTAGTAATGCACACTGTATGCTCCTTTTTGAATTGGGATTTTAATAGACAACTGAAGTACATTAATCTGTGTCTGTCTTTGAAAGGGAAATAGGGATATTTAAAATACTTGTCATTAATTTCTTAATATTTATGTAATTACTAAAATAAGTTGCCATAAAAAACAATGGATTTAGATGGCTATTTGAATCAAAATTAAACGCTTGTTTGAATAAAACATGTAATTTCTGACATATATTAATCATAAAGAGATAGACATTTCTTGGAAAACATAAAATGACTACATTTACAGTGTTAGTATGGGTTTCTTTTAAATCGTATACTAAATGCCTAAAGGTTTGTGAATTGCAGAATAATTTAAAACTAAGAAATTTCGTAAAAAATACTATTGTATAGATTTCAAAAATTTATTTATCAATATCTCACAATGTTTCAAATAGTTTGAGGCAATTTCATTCAAGTCGCGTTCGAGTAAAAATGCCATTTGTTTACATTATTTGATCGCTGTCTTCCACAGTCTGTTTAGTTGATGAATTGTACACTTGTAAAATTTTAAACAAAAACTTCTTAAAAGAAAGAGCAATTAAATTGCGAGTAAATATCTCTAGTCACTTTTTTGCATCACACAAATATTAAAAGGAAATTTTTCAGTTAGATCGAAAGAAATATATGCGGCATTTGGAACATTAAAAAAAACATGAACTTTGTTTCGTTTCTTAATTTTCATTTCTCTCCAAAAGAAGTGACAAGAATATAAAACGTTATTAGATTGTATATTTGTGTCGCATTTACTTTTACATAAATATTTCATTCGTTTCAGACTCCTCTATCCACCTAAGGTTAAACTTTTTTTCATGCTTTCTTTCAACCTCTGATATATGACATCCATGTCTTGAAGGCTTTTACATTATTATAGGGTTCTTCTCCAGTAGTTCGAGATTTTGTTTGATAATCCGATTGGATGTGTCTTAAGGCTGAACTGAAGACCCTGTCAACTTTTGCTCGGATTACAAGGCTTCTGACTAAACGAAGGAAATGAGATAAATGGACCCACATATGCTCTAACTTTCATTTCTATTTATTATTTCACTTTTATATTTTTCTTTGGCATATTGGTTTCTTTTACGATAGCAAAAAACAGGACTGGTAAGATTTGAGGATTCAAATCCGTCTGGTGGTTCCATTCTTCTTCCAGTTAAGGAAGGATTGTCTGGTTATTTATGACAATCTACCTGTTGAAGAATGTTGAACTATCCATAAGATACAAAAAATGTCGATTCGAAAAGGATTATTTAAAAATTAGAATAAGTAACAAATGTAGTTTTTTTTGTGAGTGGGTGCATTAAATAGGCAAATGTAAAAGTATTTGATAAATGATAAAATTCTTTTCGTACATAAAAAAAAGCTTATATATATGATACAAGGTTCCCATATAATAAACTTTCCCAGGTGGAATCAATAGCTAAAAGTAATGGTCTGAATCGAATATCATATACAGGTTGTGGAAAGCATAAGTAAATATATGACACAAGGTTCCCATATAATAAACTTTCCCAGGTGGAATCAATAGCTAAAAGTAATGGTCTGAATCGAATATCATATACAGGTTGTGGAAAGCATAAGTAAATATATGAGACAAAGTTCCCATATAATAAATTTTCCCAGGTGGAATCCAGCTAAAATGAATGGTCTGAATCGAATATCATATACAGGTTAGCGAAAGCCTAAGTAAATATATGACACAAGGTTCCCATATAATAAACTTTTCCATGTAGAATCTATAGCTAAAATTAATGGTCTGAATCGAATATCATATACAGGCTGTGAAAAGCGTAAGAAAGAAAATAACGCATAACATTTTAATCGTCTTTCGTCACTGATTTATAAGATTTTGGCGGAATCAAATCCAAATTAGGCCTGGTAAAGCGACGGAAAACGAAAAATTTTACTGATGCTTAAACGATAAAAAAATGCTCGCATAAAAAATAGTATTTATTATGAAATTCGGTGAAAGTAATATTATATTAATCAGCATTAAAAACACAAAGATGATGTGCAATATTTTCAGTGCACTGGCCTTTCCAGTGAACAACGACAACCCATTGAATAATAGATAAATCAAAAGATATTGAATATATAATTAGTCTTGTCATCAACATATGCTTTAATCATTTTTAATCTCATAAATAAATACTAATTTCTAAAGTGCTGCATAGATAAAACAATCGAGAAAAAATTATGGAGGATTTCGGGAACTTTTAAGTCTACTTTTTCTAGCGAATTTCAACTTCTGATGCCCTCTACATTTTCTATATTAAATTTGATTTCCTTCAGTTCATTAATTTTAATTGCAATCTAAAAAACTCTAAGATGCAAAAAAATCTAAAAAACTCTAATTGCAACTCTAAAAAGACAAAATTATTTTGTTTGTAACTTTATATAAATTAAGAGCGCTTTTCTGTTTTTGTCACAATCACTTGATGCAGTAAAAATTCAGGCAATACGTTTAAGAGTCACAAATTAAATGAAGGTATATTCAGAAAGGAAATGAAAAACAAAATATTCTCTTTATTCTTATTTCAATTTTATTTTGTGAAGTTTAGAGCTAGTTATAAGTTATTCAAGTATAATAAACCAATAATTGGCGATTTCATCAACAATTTTGAAAACAGAAACTATATCAGAATTTCATTTTCCAGTGGAAATTCGATTTCTTTTAAAATTTCAGTTGATTTGCTTTGTCAATTCTGAATAATCATTAGAAACTTTAAATGCATTATGATTTTATGAATCAAACTACATAGTTAAATTGATTTTTATGATTTTAATTACTTTTCTGGAGATTGTTCGAGGACTATGTTCGAATGTTTTGTATTTTGATTAATTTTCAAAATACGATAATGGCATATAACTGTCAGTTCAATTTTTCCACCAAATGGAAACATAAGAGCATAGAAAGTAGTTATAACGTCCATTTCTCCACTCCACAATGCATTGCAAATATTCGGTTTTATTTTATGACAAATTCATGTTTATGTAATTTCAAAATAGAAACCTTACTGAGGATCAATGTGTTAATTATACAAATATCAGAATATCATGATTTTTTATTTGGATATTTGGAAAGAATTATCTAGATCAATGATCCAAAATAAATCTGTTAGAACTATATTATTGCATCTCAAATGAAAGAATAAAAAAGTTATTAAAGAATATAAATTATACTTTGTGAAAAATGCTTGTTAAAAATGCAATGCTCTTTTTCAAGGATCATTTTCTTCTTAACTACAAATTTATCTCAACAACTTTCTTTTTTGAACTGAATTTTTCAGATTCCGAGACTAAACAATTTGATGAATTTTCATCACTTTAAACTAATCAAAACACGGAAACTGCTTCCTCCTTTAACCTTTAAATAGTTATGCGAATGGTTAAGAAAAATCCTTGGAATAGTGCAGGAAACAGTCCTCCCTTATAATTTCAAGGTTCTGCAAGTAGTTCGTCGACACATTCTTAGATTGACTTGCCAGGAAACCTGGAACTAGTAATCATAGGAGAATTTATGGTCGTGGCAAATGCTACTGACGCATACCTCATTTTGCAAGTAAAAAGTACATTAGGAGAAAAAATTGCAAATTGTTAAGCTGAATATATGACTTCCAATCCAAATTGTATGAGCATGTAAATCTTTGGCTCACTCGAACACTTGTCGTTGTACTTAATAGTGGAAGTAAATTGTGTTTTTTTGTTTCAGATGTTTGCTAATTTTGTTTAACACAGATCAGAGACAAGATATATTTATTGGGGATTTAACTTGGATACATGCGGCTCCAATAGGTTGTAAAATTGGATGTTCTGGCAGTCTCTCATGAAATGTATTCACTTCTCTTAAAATGTTTAAGTAGCATAAACTAAGTAAAGCCATCCATGAGTTTTCCTCGTGTTTATTATAGCAATAACAAAAAGATGCTGTTTTTATTTACCGTAGATTACATTTTTATACATAATTTTTATACATTCATTTGAACGAAATTGCGAGCAGTAATTTATAGTTTCCTTGATAATGTACTGTGATAATCTAATGTCAATATATCGTAATGTTATTCCGATATACCGACAGTGTTCAATATTTTGAATAAAAGAAATCATTTTTCCATTTTCAGAGTAGATTTAAATGGTATGAAAAATACCTCTGCATTTTAATTGGATTATTTTCCATCATTATTTCTTTCTGTAAGAAATACCGAAATTTGATGATTCGATTACTTTAAAATTTTAACAACGAGATTATCAAAAATTATAATAACTTCAAGAAAATTCAATTATTTTCAAGGTTGTGTTTCATTTTTTTCAATTTTTTAAAAATATTTCAAGTACTTTTTCAATATTTTTATTATTTATCCTACAAGAACTTAAATAATAATATTCCTTTTGAGAATCAGAAATTACTGTTTTTGAATAAATAAAAGTCTGAAATTACTTTACATTTTTTTCATAATTATCAGGCTGCATCCTGTTTAATACTCTATGGCATACTTTAGATAAAACTTTAAATGTGTTTCATTTCATACTTTAAAATATGCTTCATTTATTTTTAAATATTTTAATATAAAGTGTGTTTTTATCGATTTTCTATTCTAATTTAACTTTGAAGCATATAGCAAAATTGAGGAATAAACTTTAGATTACATTTTCCTATCTGTAAACTTATACATTTCTATAAGAGCAGCATGCTCAGTTATTATGAAGGCTTGATATTCATTTATTCAAATACTCTTGTGCTAACCACGCCATAATCCTATTTATCGTGCATTTTACTTAAATTTGACGTTTCTCTAATATAACTTTATCTGATAAAAAAAAGAACTGGTCACCCTAAAATTCCTTTATAAAATATCCTTCAACTACCACAGCCAAACTGAAAATAGGTTGATTTTTGACAAAAACTTTTTTTACGCCATCAAAAAATCCACCCTTGCAAGTCTGATATGGTGGGAAGTTTTATCCTACGATATCTGCGTAAGTTGGAAATCATGACTCTTTTTATCATGTCTTATGCAGAACAAATGATTGTAAGAAAGAGAAAATGCCACTTAGCATCAAACGCCCATTCAATAATATTTCAGAGACGGCCTTCTCTATGAAGGGACCCGGGTGCAAGAAACCAATTGGTCCCTACAAAAATTACGCTACTTTTTTCAAAGTCGAAAAATGTACAAGTACGAACACACATTACTATTGCATGTTTATTTTATGCGCGATGCTATTAATTACTTCAGGAAAATTTCTGTTCCGATTCTTTGTATAGTAAATGCATTTTATCGTATCCACACATGCTTGACTGAAGACAATTGTTTATTCATTTAAATTTGCTGAAAGAGCGCTCCGTATTTATTAAAGTAACTTGCAACGAAAAGAAAAGTTTTAACACAGTTAATATATTTCGAAATTAATCATTGTAATTATTGATATATAATTGTTTGGGTTAAATTTCTTCCCCTCTTCTTACCGTTCAGGACATTATTTAGTTCTTGATCATTATGGAGTTTGTTAATCTTGGGGCATAGAATTCGTCGTGCCCCCTTCCCCAGATGGTAGGAACTGTAATATTTTTACAAAAAATGAGCAGTGATGCTCTTTTATCTGCTTTACTTTTAATATACATTTTCTTATCTTAATCCTTTATTTATCAAACTATTTTACTATATCGATTTTTCAATTTTATTTTTGCGTCATTTTGTTTGTTTAGCTGCGAAATAAATCCAAGAAAGAGAGAAAAAAATAATACTTATTAACCAATTGACATAGGAATTTATTTAACTTTCTAATTAGATAACTCATCCTATTTGGTAATTTATTGTTAATTTGATTTTTTTAAATAATATATAGAGCATTTGGGATACCAAATCGTTTCATATTGATTTTTTCGTATTTAAATACTTAATTCTGCGGCTTAATTGCAGACTTGAAAATAAAAATTCAGTAATTCGATGCGCGTGTCAGACATGTCATTGCATGCGAAGTGGTTAACTGAATTATTTTAATTTCTACTTTTAACTGACATCTATTGCTTATTATTAAAACTATGCTCTTCGCATTCTTTTGAATGTAGTAAAAAATAGTCATACCAAAAAAATTGTATGATTTTAATGGCATCTTTAAATATATTTAGCATCTTTAAGGTTACACTTGTTTATTAGAAACATGTATTTTTTCTTCCCCCTCTGTCTTGATCGTAATGATTGTACATCATTAACGATAAACAATTATTTTTCGCTTCATTTTGAGTCATTCTTTAATCTTAATATAATGTTAAATTAAATTTTTGATTTTAAACCTGTTATCACGATATGTTCAGAGGCATAGGGATGATAAGTGGCGCCTGGGGCTTAAATGATTATCGCACTTCCTGCTACTATCAGATGAATGAGTTGATGAGAAAAACGCATCCGGATGATTTTATTATATTGTATTTGAGTTGGTCTCAACACACTGTTTTGTCATCCTGGGCCAAGGGTAGTCATTACATACGTTTGTTTTAACACAGAAGTGTTTTGCCTTTACTCCATTAATTGGCAAACAAAAAAGCATAAATAATTGTATGCACTGATTATATATTTTTTTACATCCAATCACTTTAAAAATAAAGTAATAGAAAAAAATTAAACAGCCAAGTAAATTTCATTACTTTTTTTCTTAATTTTAATAATAAATTTGTAGCAATTAATAAATTTGTTTACATGGATTTTCATCAAAGAAAATAAAAAAGATAAAAAAATTTCGACTCCGTTGATAAAAATTCTGACCAGTTATTAATAAGTTCGTGAATAATTTGAAAGTGTTGTTTCGTTCTCTTGGTGTGCGTAAGTCCCGGGGAATTTTGCGGTCTCTTTCAAGAGAAAGTGCAAAGAAAATTCGTTGGCCGCGTCTCAAGAGAAAGGGAATTTTAGAATGATCGGGAAGAACAAACCCTTCGTTGCCTCCGTTGTTTTCCTTCCGTTTTGGCTGATTAAAAACGAACTCGTTGTTCGTCGTATGCTAACAAATATAAAAAGGCACAGTAGATGTACTTTAAATCGCGTGTACATACCTAATGGATTAGGTTTAAATAAAATTGGTGAAAAAATAGATACTTCACCAGCAACGAAACTGATTAAAAAATTAATGTTTTTTTTTTTTTTTTTTTCGATTTGGTTTATAATTTTTGGAAACGGGTATTCACCATTTTCAAAATCTTTTTTTGAATGGCTGCTTTTTAATATTAGGTTTAATTTCATTCATTAGTAGATGTTTCATTATATCAAGTATATACTCTAGTAGTGATCTAATAACTAAATCTTTAGAAAAATATATATTCTTTCTTCAGAAAAAACGTCCGAAAGAAAGAATCACGGAAAGATTTAAATTTTATTCTATTTCACTTAATGTATGTGCAGTAATTAAAATAATTTTAATCTAAATTTCTATATAGCCCTCCGATCCTGTTAGTCGTATCGAGTAAATCATTCTTTACACTTTGCTGACCGGTGACGAGTTAACTCGTCTTTTCATGTCCAAACGTTGCTGACCGGTGACGAGTTAACTCGTCTTTTCATGTCCAAACGTTGTTGACCGGTGACGAGTTAACTCGTCATTGCACTTGCATTATCTGTTTCAATTTATAACATGGAGGGCGATATAGAACATTGCAAAAATTTGGCGTATCGTGTTTAGTCTTGTCCGCTCTATAACAGAAAAATTACTTTTCCCAGTATTTACATTTTTATTAGAATTTTAGTAAAATTCCAAAAATTTCAACCATGACGGAACGTATCGGCAAAGAACTTTTTAATGTTCCAATTCAACAAAATTCATTGGAGTGTTTTTTGAACGTTTTAATTTCATATTCAATTACAAAAAAGTAGCCGGTGACATGACAGTTTCTGTGTAAAATTGCCGGTCACCAAAGTGTTAAGGTTAAAATATTTTAAACAGAAAAGTTCATACTTCTAGGACTTGAACTGACCGCATCATAAAGTTTCAAATATTTCTGTTTTTGGACTATTTCAGAAATTGCCTTGCTTATATAAACCTAATGAATGAACAATCTCATCTCGAGGTCACCGTTATTTGCAACTGTGGCACTAAAAATTTCACAATTTGTTCATTTTTAATAATAGGAAAGTGAAACATTTTTTTTGTTTAAAATCTATGTCAAAAATATTCTATTACAACACCAGAAAAATATATAAAAATTTAGACTATTTTTTTTTCTTTCAGAGATGTGTTTATTAAGGCAAACAATACAAAATATAATTCTTTTGTACGTATTTAAGGCATTATTTCATTTGGAAGAATATATCTTTAACAGTTTAACCATTAACTACCTGAGTCATGAATAGGTTTCACTTCTTGCCTGTGCATGCTGGAAATGAGACCTAATGACCCACGAAAAATAAAAAAATACACTAAAACTCCATAATTATCGAAAAAAATATGTCGAATTTAAACTTTTAATATTTTGATGTGATGTGTTATTTCGGAAAATGGGGTGCCTTTTCGTATTTTATCCTTGGCATTTCAAAATTATGAGGTCTATCTCAAAACAGCTTTCAAATCGTTGCATCTATCTAATGTTGCCTAATGCGTACTGGATTAAAAATATTAATGCGATTAATTATGCCTTTTGAAAATGTATATCATTAAAATATAGACGGGGTAGCTATAACTCATTTCTGCGCAGTGTGCATAATACTGGCTTTTCGGTTTCTACATCAAAAACAATAATTTATAAATAATTTTTAAAAAGTAGTTACTTCCCTATTGCATTTCTCTAAAAATATTATCAAATATTTAAATTAACAACTAAGTCATTCAAATTAACGACTCAATTGGCTGCAAGCTTCGCATATAATTTAACATCTGACGACTCTGGTCACAAATATGTAATAATATACGCTACTGAAATTTAAAAATAAATTTTCATTGGAATTTAATTAAAAAATGCATGTAAAAACTGTTTTCATATGCTTATAATATTATTAGAAATATTGTATTATTAAATTATAGATGGCATCAAAAATACTTAACTGGAGCATATGCTTTGCATCCTAGGACCTTCGGGTCAAGAATTTTCAATAGTTAGTTTAGTTTAGCATCAAAAATAGACAACTGAATTTTTCCTTTCTCTTTTTTTTTTGTTTGTAAAAGCATGGGGAATTCTATCCAATTCAATTAATATTATCACAATTTACAATTCTCGAAGGGGATAACATAAAGCTGTAGCCATTTGTGTCTGCAAACTGATACTTGTGAAGTGCTATCTTATACATTGGAGGATACTTTTTATTCACTGAAATAGTGAATTAATCTCAATCATTTCGCTGCTTTCTACGAAAGCGCATCATGTGAAAGTCGATTGGGCTTATTCTCTTTTCGCAGTCATATTAGCAGACTATTTATTCAAAATGGATCCAGCATTAATATACACTATAATTTTTATAAAATTGCAAACGCTCGAAATTGAGATTTTATATTTTACCTTTGCCTGCACTTTCTACGCATTAAATGCATTTTAAAGCCTACTTTTTTAAATCAATGTGTTTGATAATCTTGAAACTTTTAAATGACACGATCATATTATCTTAATGATTATGGAATGAAATGCTAGAATAATATGAGTACAGTATTTTCAAAGTTATGCAGCTGGAGTGCTTGATTTGAAAATAATAATGTTTATCAAAATACAGTCAAGTCTTTATTTAACGAAGTATGGAATTTTGTTAAAGAGAAAATCCATTAAATAGAAGTTTGTAATTTAAAATTCAAAAAAAGAGCGAACTAAACTTACTTATCAACTTTGTTTAATTTAACACTAGTATTAAACTATTAGCACGATGACTGCCACGCGCATTTGCAAAGAAATCTCCGTCAGGCCATGCGTACATCAGTACGAACCGTATTCTGCTGAATATTCCCATTTTAAGAATGCGAATCGCTGATTGTCACAATAATCCCAGCTTTGTATAGAATGTTTTAAAGTTTTGTATTTCACTTGATTTTTTTTAATAAACCAGTTGTTTATACTGCGGAAGAAGCGGATAGCTCTAGGATCGAACTCGCAATCAAAGGAGTTGTATCGAAATAACATAACTATTGAGCAAAAGTGACACTTCAGCCCGATTATTGTTATCTGGCTTATAATGTTTTCGCCCCAATACTAACAAATACTCTATTATAAATTTAAGTTTATATTATTATAGTTTTTATTAATTGTATTCAATAGTTTTGTTACTTCCTCTGCGAAATATCTTTTCAAACACATCCGAATATCCTGCGCAAGTAGTTAAAATATCCCATAATTTTTTCATTCTTTTTCTATGTTGAAACGCGTCATCTGTTGTATTTTCTTTAAAATCTTAATCTACTTCGTATTACATCAAATGCTTTTAGAATTTCTTCTTGTGAATGTATTTTTGTAACATTCTCTGCATTAATACCCTTATTAATTTCAGTAATTTCTTCATCCCATTTCGCAATCCTTTTCAATATATCTTTGATACATTCAGCAGTCATAATGTCTTTATTGAGATACTAAACATTTGACAGCTCATACCTCCTTCGTCAGCCCTGTGTTTTTTAGATGCTTTCATATATCACAGCTGCCGATTTGTTATTGTTAAAACTTCAACAAATTTACTGTCGCATGACTTTCCGAAGAAGGGTGTCGGGGGTTATAAAAATATATTCTATATAATTTTAAAATAATTCAATTATAGAGATTCAATAATATATAAATGTAATTCAAGCTGAAGGCTGTATAAATTTATTTCATAAAAAAGCTTAAACTATCGTTAAAATCCCATTGAATACGGATTCTTAATCGTGTGTTAATAAAATTTGAAGTTCACTGATGTTCTCAATGACTTGTTATGTTTAAACGAACAAGACTTATTATATTCTTAAAGACCAGAAATTTTAATTATATATCTATAGTAGCATATTGTACAAGTTGTATCTTTAATTAAGACATCATTTTATCATGTTCACGAATGCTTGGCCGGCTATCATTTTCTACATCTGTGTGATAGCATACTTTGACGCAACACTTTGCATTCTGTTGCTATCTTCCTACCTTCTATCTTTAGATTTTATTAAACGAGTGAATTTGAATTTTCCGAATGCAAATCGAGATATATATTGTCAGAAACAGCACAAGTTGTATCTTTAATTAAGACATCCTTTTATCATGTTCACGAATGCTTGGCCGGC
>JAOUZG010016644.1:12175337-12202000 GCA_026289955.1 Argiope argentata | reverse complement strand
CTTTAATTAAGACATCCTTTTATCATGTTCACGAATGCTTGGCCGGCTATCATTTTCTACATCTGCGTGATAGCATACTTTGACGCAACACTTTGCATTCTGTTGCTATCTTTCCACCTTCTATCTTTAGATTTTATTAAACGAGTGAATTTGAATTTTGCCGAATGCAAATCGAGGTTATTTCGGGCGACAAGGCTGCCGCCGATTGAGCCAGCAGCTGCCTCGGAGAACACAATGCGAGAAAAGTTCTTGAGCCGCTGCCAGCGGATTTTAATGGCGTGGTTGATCCTATCTATCATTCTATAGTTTTTGAATGAGGTGCTTAGTAGACGCTTATCACCCCAGGATGTTACACAGTTGCCGATGCCCATCGATAAGAATACGCCGCTCTCTTACCAAGAATTTAAATTCTTGCAACATTCGAGAGGTGCAATTTGAATGAGAAAGTGTCTCCGGTGGTTGGAGTATTCCGCCTACCATCAATTTTATGAAGACTACATACCTAAATAAGAAGTATAATGTCAGACATTTGTATCTTCTGGAAAGCAGACAGTTTTTTTTTTGTCTACTTCAGAATGCCGTTATTACGTTTGTTTAACCCATTGCGACACCGTTTGAGGAGAGTTACTCAAATGAAAATTTAACTTACAACAAATGTTGTAAAATTTAAGCGACACAATATCTTTTTTACAAATGTATCATATAAAATCGTTCAGCTGTACACAATATCTTTATACTTCAAACAAATTAGTTATGGAGGCATTGATAATTGGCGTATGCTTACATTATTTCTTATTTAATACTTGTAACATATCAGTTTACATTACTGTAATTTATTAAAGCTAAATAAATAAAAAGAATATCAAGCTTAAATTGCAAACTCCGACTGGAATACCGGCCATTACAGTCTTTAAAATGCGTGCTAAATAAGTGGATAATGAAAAACAAAAATTCGTTTCGTCAGTGTATTGTCATATGTTTTCAGATGTCAATTTTAATCTGAGTCAAGTTTCACTTGTTCTAAATACTTCAAAAATAATGAACCCTTTCTATTTCAAATTAAAAAGCTGAAATGAAGCAAAAAGAATATTACGTTAATGATAGATTTGGCATTATTAGGTCAAAACACCAAATTCTAAAATATAATAATTAAATTTAGGGTGTTTCCTTAAGTAGCTGATGTAAAAGTTTATGAATGAATATGAATATTCAAGTAAAAATAAGTATATGTGTTTTTTATATACTGATAAAAGTAAAGCACAAAAGTAAATTTTCTGGAATTTTTTCATTGGAATATTGTTCAAAAAATAATTTAACCATGTAATAAATGAATAAATGCATTAAATAACACAAATATTTTGCTTATTTTTTCAAGTTTTTCGAAATTTATTCAAAAATTCGAGTGACATTTTAGAACAAAGTGATATTCCAAGAGTTAGTGATCTAAATATATTACTATTTATTTTTAAATATTTTTTAAGGACGGTAGAAATTTAAAATTTGTATGAAAGGAAAAAGTAAGACGAAAATAAATATAAATAATTTAATTAGATGCATTTCAACCGATAATCATCTTTTGTTAATTGTATGAGTGAAATAAATTAACGCACTCAATATCTTAATCTGTTTTCACAATAGCTTAAATTTCTGAGTTTAATTTTTTTTTCACACACTAATGCTGCTATTACACAAAATGTTTCAAATATATATGGCGGAAATAGCAATTATTTGTTTATATAAGTGTCGATGAAGATTACATTTCGGAAACAGATGAGCATTTAGATATTACAGAACTACCATATCTATGTGTTTCGCGTACAACGTAAGATACATATGATATGCAGAATTCCATTGTGAAAGTAATGTTTATTTATTTCAGAACAATGACTTTTACAAAGTGTAATTTTCAATAGAAATATTTTAGCTTTCATAATTTTAAGTAGAACTCTTCTATTGTTTATATATATAATTACAGGAAATTAAATATGAAAAAATACGTTTTAAAACAGCACTTCAGTATTTAGCTTATGTGTACCATATTCTTTTAATAGTTTTACATCATTTATTATCTTGTTATTCAATCGTAAGATATATATTTTTTCGGTGCCTTCCATTATAATTTATATTGTTTTAATCCATTGTCGTCGACTACTCTATGTCTGTTAATAATTATTCATATATCCTCTAAAATACAGAATCAAAAATTAGCAAAATAGTCTTATATAATTATTTTCTAAAGCAATTGATAATAATGATTAAAATTCTGCTATCTATATCCTCTTATTGTACTAAATAACGTAATGAGCTTTGATGTAACAACAACATCTATTAACTTCAAGATAGAATTTCAGTCCTGTTTCCAAAAGAGTTTTGTGACAATAATAAATTATTAAGTCAAACATTATCCAAAATAATCAAGTGTATTGCATAACATTTATAATGTATTTAAGTAAGATATAAAATTGATCTAATTTAAAAAATGACATTCTGTCCGAAATGAGTCAACTTTTTTAGAACATAAAAACATTTTATTCGCATTCATTCATTTTCAACATTTTATTCTTTGCAGCAAGTGGAGATAATCAACGCTATTGGGACATCCAGTTGGATCAAGACTTATTGGAGACCATCGCCAGCATTTATCCCGAGTGGTTCAAGGACTGCAATATGAACGTGGATGGTTCCTCCGACAACTCCATGTGTCTGCTCTCCTCGGACGCCAAGGTCAAATCAGACAACGGAGACACCCTTCCACGACCCATCGACAAGAACAAAGAATGTGAGTAATGTCATTTTTAGATTGATTGTTTTCAACATTCAAGGTGCAGAAGTGTAATAATTATGCTTTATGCCACAAAATTTATGGATCAATTATTGATTCGAAATGCTTCTTCAATTCAATAATGGCTTATGATATCTTTCTTCAATTTGTTACAGCTCTCAAAGTTAAACTAATGCTTCGAAGACCGCTCAACCAACTTGTTGACCAAGGAATTTTACCATGTAAGTCATCGTCTAATGTTACTTTCTGTAAAAGACGCCCGAAACCCATAATCTTAAGACTTATCTTTTATTATTAAGTTTCAAAATGCTCTAAAATTTATGTATTTTACTTAACAATTATAGCTGCTTAAACAGTAACAAATCTTTCATTTGATTGTAAAGTTCCTGAATGAAAAACGTGCTTTTCCATATGAAATTTCAAATTTCTTTTTCGCAGCTTTAAAGTCTCCTCCAGCATTCCATGAACAAAGACAAAAGTTGGAGAGGGCGAAAGTAAGTTTCATCACTTTTTTATTCAATTCCTACTATTAGCTCACACTCTCCCTATATATATATATATATATATATATATATATATATATATATATATTTTTCAATCGTTAATAAAAGACTTTTTATTCATCCAATCGAGTTCAAGTAATTTTTTTAAATAGTGGTGGATGACATTTGATGTTAATACAGTTTTTTCAAATATTAATTCGTGAATTTTTATCAATTAATTAAAAACTAGCTTTCTCGCCTAAAATCTTAATTTCCCCACCGCCAAATAAGTGACGAATTCAGTTTGTTTTCCCCTCACATTGTTGTGGTTAGGCTTAAGATGTTTTCGTCCGATTATTTTAAACGACTCTGTTTATTTTCTTAGTTTTCGATGCATTTAAAATTAAACTTTAATTAATCCACTTTTCGAGGTCATTTTGAAGTACTTTCTAATTAAAATGTTGCAAAATAATAATTAAAAAAATCTAATCTGTATTGTGCTACCCCAATTGGCGTAGAAAATTCACGCATTTGCGTTGCCTCAGTTGGTGTTGAATAAATGAAAATTCAACTCCATTTGAGTATGTTCTTATTTATTTTAAATGAATACCAACTTGATTTTGTTTTAGCCAGGTATAATTTTTTTATCAATTTTTTAATACAAAGTAACTGAAATTTTTCTTTGTTGACCTTAGTAGGAATTGACTTTTTTTTTCTTGTCTTTTAATAAATTTAACATTTCTTTAAATTTTATTAATTTGTTGAGGGATTGGAAGCCTTGCGGTCGCTATCTTTGGCGTTTCATTATTTCTAAAGGGTTTGGAAAATTAGAATTTATGAACAGATGTGAAGGGGAAAAAAAGAGAATCTTTATTGATGAAAAATCAGAATCACTCATATATTATTCAATTTGGTCAATATATGACAAGTTACATGTCGATTTTGAAATCCAAATTGACCATGAGCGATTTATTTACGTTTGCATTTTGGTACGTCCAGTCAATTATTTACATTACAACTCAAAGTGCCTCTTAGTTTTGTAAAATAATTTTCTGATGTTCTTTCAATTATTTCTATGACATCCCTGAAATAGTTATTAATTTCTAAAATAATTTTCCTTCTTTAATATAATCAATCTCATGACAGCTTCAAAAACGGTTTTTATTTTTTCTTGAAACAATTTCGAATATCTTCTGATCTTTTCCCATCGAACTTGCATCATTTTTTTTTTCCATTATAGAATTTAAATGCAACTTTTAAGCGATTAATTTTTCTGAAAGCTTTATGATTGCCATTCTAAAATTAAAAAGTAAAACTATACAGAATCGATTTTGATTTTTGAATTTTAATAGTGCCAGAAATAATTTGAACTGAATATCTAATTATATTCATATTAACTATTACTGACTACAGCAAGGTTAAATAAATCATACTGCTCAGTTCTGATTCACAGACATCAAAAAAATAGTTCATTAAAATCTTGTGCATCTTCTGCAATGTCTCGAAGAGGCATAGAGCCAGAGGATTGCATTAGTCTAAGCAGACGGAAATTATCTTCGTTAAAATCATATCTTTCCCAACTCCATCGTTTATCTTATTTTGCTTTATATTCAAGAGGTTCACCAAACTGTCTTTTTTATGTGGATTATTTTTAATCAAAATTATTAAAAAAAATCTTAAAAATGTAACTTACTTAATATGTTACGTTTGTCAACTGTCTGTCACGTTAGATTAACGTGAGATTACGAAATTATACATGCAGTTCAGTTCTTCTCATTAGTTAAACTTCATATCTTTTAAAGTTTAGAAGATATTTCATTTTTTAAAGATTTATAATAAATTATGAACTAAGACTCAGAAAAATAAACTTGCAGAATAGTACTAGTTCTCATTGCCGAGGTGAATGTCTGGCAAGATATTTTGATAGCCGCTAGTTAATAACTAATCGTATTAATCCATTAACCAACATTATCATGAATCATACATGCATCCAATTATCGTTAGATTTAAATCATTCGAACATATTATAATAGATGGAGAATTAACTTACTTTCACTCAAAGGTGCTCTTAGTTGAATTTGCATGGCCAATCATATCCGAAGTGGAAAGCTTTATTTAATTATATGGTAGAAAAAAAATTAAGGTGAAAATTTAGAGGGACAAGGATCTTTCTACAGAGCATTTTTATTTTGGGAAATTTGACAAAATTCCTTACAGCAAAACAATCCAGAGAAGCGAGAAAGTGTTCATCTTAAAGAATTTGGATATCTTAAATTGAAAGCCAGTCATGATTATGCTCATCTAAAAAGTTTCCAGAAATGAGAGCACATCAGAAATTTACTATTTTTATTCATTCTGAAGAATCTCATAATAATTCATATTTTCGAAGAACTCTGCCTTTTTATTCCTCTTAATTGCCTAAGTGAGACTTAAATCCTATGGTCCGATCATCTTTTGATGCATAAAATGTGAAAACGAAATATTTAACCAACTAAAATTTCAAAAATCTACAAAAGAAAGCAAAGCATTTTCTTAATTGAATAATCACTCAAAGTTTAATGAACTTGTTTTAGGTGCAGTTGTGACTTCCATTGGTAAAAGAAATATATCCTTAACGATTAAATCTTACCATAATCTTAAACATAGCAACATTCCTAATTCTTGAACATGTTCGTATTCTTTCATGAATTCAAGACATCAAAAGAATAATTCTGGCGAGAAGGCATGTCTTTATTTTTGGCAAAGTGAGATCCCCTCTTTGGAAATTCTCAGAAGAATCTTCAGTCATTTGTTTACGACTTCCTACCGTGAAATATTTTTATCAGTGTTACATGCTGATCAAGACGTATATCTGAGGATAGCTGGACACTAAATACAACAATTTCTTCCGAGGCTTCAAACAATGGAAAAAATATCTCTGGAAGACGTCCAACCCTTTAAAAAAGTGCCATTTTGGCCATTAGGAAGGAGTCCAATATTTTTTACCTCACATCTCACAGTTAATGGCGTCACAAAACGTGTTCTCTGAATGACTTCACGAAGCTGAATGGATATACCGAATTACGTACATCTACGAGTTCTACGAGCCAGTAGACGTTATATTTGGGGACAGTTGATTCATCATTTTGTAAAGCGTTTACAGTGGCGCCTGGTAAGCGTCACTCTCTAATTATAAAACCACAGAATTACTAGATTGTGCAATAAATAGATAACGGTCCCTATTTAGAAACAGTCCGAGACATCCGGCTCAACGAAAACAAACTGTGGACTGTTTCTTCTTTTGCCGCAATATGAAGAACTTCCATGTGGATTTCTTTTTGATTCAGTGTGTGCTTTTGAGATATAAAATCAAAATCCTTCATACCTGTTAATATAATTGAATAATTGTGTGGCTTTAATCTTTTCTCTTAATTCCTTGCAGATGGGTGATCTTTTAAAACATAAGCTTCAAAAGCGACCTGAAAGACAAGAGCTGATTCAGCAACATATCCTAGAAGGTATGTTGTCCTTTCATTTCATTGCTGATGATTTTCAAAAGAAAAGTCAAACACTTATTGAATTATGCTTGCATTTTAGCTATATCATGTAAAAAGCTGCTGTTCTTCTCTCATAGATTCTGGTGTCGATTCAAATCTCCAAGACAAGCAGCAGAAACAACTGAAGAACGGCATTTTAGCCGAAACTCTTGGTGGTGTGGTATCGCAAAGGCCGGGAGCTATAGACTTAGTCAAAGGAAGCATCCTACACGCAGATGAACTGTTGGCTCAAGCCGTGCGTGGTAAGTTGGTGAAAAGAACATCCGTATTTTCAAGCTCCGTTCCACTAACCAAAGAAATGAGCCCTTCCTTTTCCCATTCCAATATCTTTAAGAAATTATTTTTTTAGGATTAATAAAATAGCGCCTACTTCATGTGATTAATACTTCTATAAGGGAAGGTCACGGTTCTGGAAATTTTGTTTATTAATTGCTACGTTTAGGGTATACACTCTGTAAAATATTGAAGCTCAATGGATAGCCAATTCCAAGAAAATAAAGCTCACTTTTTAAAAACAACTTATATGTATGAAAGTTATTGCAATCATTCAAGAACGAAAGAACCCGGTTGGTAACGCACTCGATTAAAAATCGGGAGTTTGGATGCGATTTCAGATGTAGCACAACTTGCATCTATGAAAGTTATTGCAATCATTCAAGAACGAAAGAACCTAGTTGGTAACGCACTCGTTTGAAAATCAGGATTTTGGATGCGATCTCAGATGTAGCACAACTTTATATCTATGAAAGTTATTGCAATCATTCAAGAACGAAGGAACCTGGTTGGTAACGCACTCGTTTGAAAATCAGGTTTGGATGCGATCTCAAATGCGATTTTTTTTGTAAAAAAAATTTCAAGATTATTTCAGATTAACAACTTATTTTTAATTAAGATATTTATCTACTTGATATTTGGATTATAATTAAAATATAAATCATTATTAGCGTTAAAATATTCGAAATGCCCACATATTTTAAGATAATTTTTCTATATGTTGAGATAGCATATATAAAATAAATACTAAAACTATGATGTTAATGGAATCAGTTCATGTTCATTGAACATAAAGCTCGCCATGACAATATAAATTGGGAATTCATTCTAAATCTTGCCATTGAAAAATTGGACCCTGATACCACAGCATAGAGTAATAAAATGGTACCCAATTAACGTTTGTCGTGAGGTTATGACATCACTTGAGTCTATTTTATAGCATGCCTTAATATGTTCCTATCACTTTGAAGATAGAATAAGCTTAAAAGTTACAGATCTTGTCAACACATGTCTGTTTTAAAATTATTCTTTTCACCAATTAGTTAGTAAAAGGTTTAAAAAAACAATTAGTGTAAATAGTTGCAAATGTGTTGTAGTTTTGATGCGTCGTATAAAAATAACCATGACGATTGGTTCTGTTTAAATGATCGTGCTTTGCTTTTCCAGAAACGTTACCGTTCAAGAACTCTTGCAACACTCCTTCGCCCAAACTGAAGACTACTTTGGACGAAGACAGCGGCAGTGATGGAGCTTTCTCGCCATCACCCCCTTATTATTTCAGCGAACATTCCCAAAGCAGGTGAGGGACTAGTTATTTAAAGGACACATCCACCATTAAGAAATATACATCTCTATATAAAATATTGAAATTAGATATTCTATAATTATGCATTTTCATTTTTTCGCAATAAATTAGTATATTCGTTTAAAAAATGGCCGGCCCAGTTATTGATTTTGCTGTGTACTAGAATATTATTTTTAGAAAAATAATATTAGTACCTTTACCTAAGGAATTCACAATCAAGAAAATATTTTCAGATTATTAATAAAACAATTACATTAAATCAACTAATTGAGACCATAATTCTCATTACTTCAATCAAAGAAGTTTTTAATATTTTTTAGAATCTCAATCTATGAATTTTTATTGTCTATAACCTACCGATTCCTTTGAAAAGAATTTGATTTGAAATGCAATACAAGTAATTTTTTTCTTGTGATGATGACGTTACGATAAATTAAATTTCATAACGTTTCCAACCCATTATGAAAGTACAGAGGCGTTTTGAATTGTATCTTATGTTAAAGCAGTTGGAATTGCATCCTTGTAATAAACGGTAAATATCTGCATCTGAACCTAATATCTGTAATGCTTCATTCAACCACGAATTAATACTTGTTTCAAGGGCATCCTTTTCAAATAGATCAGTATATCTTCATGTGGCATAGATAAAATTTTCTATATAAAAAAATTATACCAATTCGTAAAAATTGTTTTGATTTGATTATGAGCGGATACTGAATTAGAATCAGTTTCTTGGCAACATTTTGAGGTTCTGTGATAAAACTTTCTGTTAATTCGCTCTATTCTTGGTAGTTGCTTTTCAGATCAGACATTTTATATTTATTTAAGCATTTCTGAAGAAACCAGCAGAAAAAACATTTTTTTCTGCAATAATAGTGATGAGCCTCAAAAGGTACAGATGACCTTCTCTGAAACAGAATGAAACGAAATTTCACGATTTCTTCCCTTGAGGTATAAGTTTGAAAAAATAGCGTTGTAGAAACACCCTGTATAACTGAAATACATTTTTTCAACTAATAATCTTTAATTTTCAAATGTGGAATCATGATTTTCGATTTCCATTGACAGCTTGCCTTCGCTGGAAGCGAGCGAGCCCTCGCCGAATCCCAACCAGGGATCCCCGTGCTCCGGTGTCACTTCTTTTTCCATGTCACCCCCGAGTTCGGTGTCCTCTCCCCTGTCCGTCTTTCCGTCCGTCGTCTCGCCGCAGTCCACCAGCGACCACCAGCGGGCCGAGTTCTTCGTCCAGCAGCTGCAGCAACACCAGCAGCACAACCTCAAGGAGGCCAGCTCAGGGCCCAGCAAGAACCGGAAGAAGACGAAGCCAAAGACTCAGCCCAAAGCCAGAACAATCAAATTCCATGAATACAGGGTGAGATCTCTCTTCCTCCGTCAGATATCTTCGAAAACAGGGTTTAAACTTTTAATGATGATCCGGCAGTAGAGAGAGCCAAGATGACTCAGATTTCGCGAAGAGTCAGCTTGTTGACTGGTTTTCAAGTTTCAGCTCATGAACATACCATCTGAATAACATAGGCATTTTTTAATGTTATTTTTAGTGTATCTTATCTCTTCTTATCTCTGTTGTTTAATTCTATTTAAATAGCACATTTAATTGTCTGGAGATTCACTCTGATTAAATTATTCGTTCAAGAATAATTAAAGTTTAGAAGATTAATCACAACAAGAATCCACTTAAAGCAGTTAATTACAAAATACAAATAACGTTCATATTACGCAATAAACATGTAAATGAAAATCCTATTATTAATTTAATGATTGACAAATGTATGGGTCATTAATTCTATCATAGCATTTAAAAACAGTCTTTCAGATAGAGCGAAAAATTAAATTAAAACTATTTTTAAAGTTAAATGAAAATTGTACGGAAAGGATATTTATACAATTAAAAGTTTTTTTTTTTTAGTCTTAAGACAATACAACAAATTTTGAGTGAAATAAGTGAGTATCAATTTCCGTTCGCAAGTCATAACAATTACAATTGGGCTTAAAATTTGTACACGGGCGCCAAAATTGGAACATTTAGAAGCAATTTCTCGCCAAATATAACACGACAATTTGTGATTGCAACTTTAAAAGCCGTTTGTTAGATTTTCAAGTACACGCCAAGCATTGCAGATTTTTAGAGAACTTTTGATGATTGGCTCTCTTTTGGCATGCTTGGCTGGAAACCATACATTAATCTTAAGTCTTACCACGATTTGTTATCTGGCAATGGTTAAGCCAATTTTTGCACTTGAATGTTTTGTTTGGTCTTTCTTTATTTTTTAGTATATTCTTTCCTCTCACTAAGTGACCTCATTCGTGACATAGCGAACTATCTCTACAATGCATCTAATAATATCTTGCATTTCCATTAATACAAAGTAGAGCGTTTAATTCAGTACAGATACAAAAATGTTCATTGAATGAGACAATCTGAAATTCCATGACGTTTTCTCTTTGTTTAACTGTTGCAATTCAACAATTAGTAAAAAATCTCGATTTCGTATGTTAGCGTTTCATAAAGATAGATGTTTTTGAAGAGTATAAAAGGAATCTGCTCGTTTGTCCAATAGTTTTATAGACATAAACCTTTGTTGATTACTAAAAAATATGACGTTGTAAAATAAAAAAAAATTACCTTCATTGGATTTAAATTCAGATCTAAAATTCTTCAAAATGTTGGTTATTACGTTTGGAAAAAAATTAAGACAAGCCAAGAAATTTTCTTTTTTTAATGGAATAGTTTTTTGGATGACCCAAGATTAAAAATTGTGTACGTTTTTAAATCGTTGAAACTATATTGTTATTACTTTTAAAGTCTTTGAGTGCTATGCAACTACTAGAAATAATTATTTTATTATTTTCAATACAAATTACTTTCAAATACATTTGTAGTTACCTTTTTTTTCAGCATTAAAATTTAGAAAAAAAATTCTTATTTTAAACGAAGTGGATTCTAAAACCTAACATTACATAGGAAACAACAGCATGTTTAGATAAAACCAATTTTAAAAGAAATTTTTTTATAAAGAGCAAATGCTATGGTGAAATTGTGTTTGGCTTGTTCTTCTTTTCCAAAGCAGTGTTGTTTCGAAAAGAATCAAAATAATCGGTTCTCCAAAAACGAGAGTTTAATCGGCTTCGTAATTCCTCCCCCAAACAGAAAACTGGAGATCCATCATTTTGAACAACCCTCCCGGCTCCATAGTCTAAAAATAACTGACATTTTGCCGTGATTGGAATTATAAGGCGTCCTGCATGTATGGGCATCCGCTTTTTATTTTTATCCTGTTTTCATTACTAATTGCCTGAAAGTGTTTGCGGATGTGTTTATCCGCCTGGCTCTCGTTATTTTTTCCCTCGACATCCATTGCTTGGCACTTTCTCTGACAAATTATGATTCGATAATTAGAATTGGTTCTTTGTCTTAAAAATGCTTCTTTGAATGGCCTATATTCGAGAACAAATACCGATAATTTTAGGCTCGACACCAAATAAAAATGACTAATTTTAATCAGTAACGTAAACAAATATGTTATTCAATTAAAACACTTGATTAGAAGCATATGAAAAATGTTTCAATACCAAACTTTTCAGTGGATTTGAAAAGTTAATTTATGTGGGTTCTGACTAATGGCACTTTCCGTGGACAGGCCTCCGCTGATGCGATCAGCTGAATCTAAGCCTAAGAAATGTGTCTCTTTGTTTTATTACAAGTAACGCCATCTAAGGCCAAGAATACGACACACGTCACAACCCTTTTTAGGGGGCAGATTCATTCATTCATCTCAGATCGTAATTTAGACCTGGAACAGAGAATGATCAACTCTGACCCAGTACCCCCAGTGGTATTGCTCTCGATATGGAGGACATTGCGACCGCGAACAGATTTAACGAGCGCCAGTCGCCACACACTCGGGGAATCTTTTGGACGGTGAGTTTCGAACTCGTGACCTAAAGAGTACGAGTACAACTCTCTACCAACCAGGCCATCCCAGCCTATTTTTTTAGTGATGCCACGGGGCGATGTGCACAGAGGCACATCACTTCAAGCCTAGCCCTATATTGGGACCCCCCCCCCCTCTTGCTCAAGTCGAGAGCCGGGGATAGAATAGGCATACCCATAGTAGGCACCAAGTATTCGAATTTGGCGCTTCATTTCCCGAGTCTTGTGGGAACCAGCACCGTGCAAGGACCATATAGCTAATTTATAATTATAATAATAAGAAGTATTAATGAGATTTGTAAACCAAGTTTAATTTGATGAAAATGCGTTTAAAAATATTGATTTGAACAGTTTCAAAATCTTTATAAAACATCTAAGAATTCCAAAATTTAACAATAAGAAAATAAATCATTTATTAACCTTATACATATCATAGCTTTTGTTTCAAAAGTTCTTATATTCATTTGCATCTCTCACAGGGTCCAGCCGATGCTCAGAAAAATGCCTCAAACTCGACTCCGACGACACTTTCAGAATCACATTCAGAACTTTGGCTTCATCAACAGCAACTCTTTCTTCAAGTGCAACAGGCAGTCGTGCACTCCCAAGTGCACAATAACCATGTCAATGTAGTTCAGGTACCTACCTCAATAATTATTACAAAACCCAGAAGCTTAAAGTTTTGCTTTTAAATTATAAATACTTTTATTTCTTTGCGATGATTCTGAAATTTTTTTTTGCAGAAACCCATCGGGGACCAAATAGGACAAACAGTCCAAAAGCCGAATACAACGAACCCTACTCAGCAGTTGTTCGATGCTCCAAATTCTCCACAAAAGATTTTGTCTAACTTTGAGGATCTTAAAGGTATTTACTCTAAAGAGACTCCCATTTTTTAAACTATATATTCCTTTATATAATATTCTCTCATTCGCACTTAAAAATTACTGTACATTTATGTTGCTTTATCACAATGTATAATTTGATATCTTCTAGTTGTTAGATGTCCGCTAATGCAAATAATTAAAAATCAAAATCTGAATAGTTGATAGAAATGAATCGAAGGCTCAATAGAATCAATGAATCTAAAGAAACGAAATTTTATAATATTAAGTATTTTTTATTAAGATTCCACTTACGAAAATTCCTTTTTTTACTATCCTAAAAAACGTTAAAAAGTTTTTCAGTTATTTGCATTGGCAAGTTATTCCTTTTATTAATATGTGCTAAGCAAACCTGAGCCCTAATGGAGACATTCCATCGTTTTTTTTAAAATCGCACAACTATCTCGTTCGTATTTCAGTGAGCGATTTGAAAGCTGAACTGAAGAAAAAAGGTCTTCCAGTGTCCGGTTCGAAACCGCAGCTCATCAAGAGACTCCGAGCGCAAGTACCTTCCAGCAGCGAGACCCCTGCCATCACCAGCCCCCTACCATCCAGCACTTCTGCCCTGCCAAATGTCGCATCGCCTCAAACCATCACCGTCGACAGCATACTCCTGGACAATCTGCAAACCATTCCAACCTCCGAGGTAGCAGTCAACCCGTCGACTGCTACCATGGAACTGACTCCAGACACCATCAGGAGCCTGCTGAGTTCCATCGAATCCGACTCCATGTCCCCGTCTGTCGTGACCCTGGACACGGAACCGGGGGTGAAGCTTGATATAGGGGATCTCGCCGATTCTTCTTCTACATCACTGTCCAATGAACATATCGTCCAGTTACAACAAATGTGGATTGAAAAGCTCCAGAGGGATTTAGAAAGGTATCTAATTATATCCCCGTGTGGGAAAGTTTTCAAATTTTTTTATACTTCCATGCAATACTTCCTGATCACCGATTTACAGTTTAAAATCTTCAATTTCGTCGAGAATATTTTTCTCGAAGTTTGATGAAAATTGAATATTAGTATTCTTGTAGTCTCCTTTATTTAAATACATTTCTTTTTTTTTACCATCTATTTAATTAAACTTAATCGGGATGGAAAGTACTATCACATAATATTTTAATATACATTGTTTTATTCGTTAAATGTCTATAAATTTCAACTGCATTAAGCAATTGAAAATAATATTTTTATATAAAAAATGTTTTGTTCTTTATTTGATACTTGGAGTTGTTTTATCACTTTTTAAACTAAGTTAATTTTTATTCGTAAGAAAACAATTTTCCCAATGAATAGGTTTCAGATATGTTTTTAATAAAATATTTGAAATATTATTATGCTTAAAATCAAGGTTTAGCCTCAGAATAAAACGATACAGAAAAACTTTTATATATATATTGCTTCTCTTTTTTGTGATATGGTTGGATATATAAAGAATGAGCCTAATATTATGTTAGCATAGTGAACATTTCAGCTTTAGGCATTTAAAAAAGTTTAAGAAATATGTTAGTTACAATTTGAAATTTAAAATTATTTTACTTCTAAGATCACATTATAAATAATATTTAATTGGAAATTTTAGCACTCATTAATCTTGGCGAACACACTGACTTCCAAAGGCAGTTAGTTATAAATAAACTAAAAACGAAATAAAAGTTCAAGGAATTTCTACAGAAACTCGAACAATAACTGTTTGAATAAAACTCTTCCCTGTACTTTCAGATCTCGAAAACAGCTGCAACAGTGCCAACTGCCCACGGTGACTTCTCCGGCTGTTATGAACCCTAAGACGTCCAACGCCACACCACCTCCTAAAGAGGCTTCTGCTCTGTCTAACAGTTTCAAAACAGATGATGCGGCTCAACTTGCCGAAACAAAATCGGCTCAAAGACAGATCATCCACCAGATCTTGCAGCAGAAAATTCAGCAACAAGAGCTGCAAAAGGCTCAACATCAGCAAGGTTGGCATACTTATCTCGAAGTTGCAGTTTACGTACAAAAACTGCATTTTACATTTGTATCAAACTGAGCATCAAAATGCCCATTAAGTTAAAAGTTAGTCTTCTAAATGTATGAAAGATTTTTAATTAATTTAAAATCACTTATAAAGTGAAACTAAAACATAAATAATCTTCAGTTAATGCAGAATATATATCTCATTAAATAAAGTAGATCTCTATAAAGACATTTTGGCCTTTATGGGTAAAAATAAAAAAAAGTTACAAAAATTAATTTTTTTTTACATTTCTGTTGAAAAAAGGCTAACGGAGAAAATATTTATCTTATCTTTAAATATAAAGTTTTATGTTCCTAACTATTAAATTTGCGTAGAAATTAAAAAGTAAATTTATTGTCTGAGACACAATATTGTTTGAGAATGGTGTTTGGACTAATCTGATAGTACGTTTCAGGGACATCGTAATATAAAAACAGATTATTCAAAGGATAGGATCAGAAAATAATAATGCTTATAAAACGTGTTGTTGTTGCTACTTATGGCACTTGCCATGGAGAAGCCCCACTGATACTTATGAGCAGATTTAAGCCGAAAAGAGCGTCTCTTGTTTTTGGAAGTAACGCTAACTAGGGCCAAGAGTACGACTTAGCTACACACTCACCACATTTGCTCGCACAACCCCTTTTTACCGGGGGGCACAGTCACACATCTCTCAGATAGCACACAGAAGAACAATCATGCCCGGATCGGGGCTCGAACCCGGGACTCATATAACACGAGGAAGGCGCGATACCTCTGTGCCAGAAAGCCGGCGTAAAACATGTTCCAAAAGAGTACCTTCGGCACTGATATAATGGTCCATTCTTCTAACAAGCGATCTAGCGACTCCTCATGTAAAATTCAAGAGATATCAAGATAGATGATACAGAAAATAAACTAAATCCTTTTAAGATAAACCACATATCATAGAAATTTATAATGAATCATGTTTTCATAGCTGTGGAGTGGTGTGGGGAAGTACCATCTAATAGCAACTACTGTGTTTAAGTGCTTATAATTATGTCTCACTGAGGCACTGAACTCGGATCCATTATAGTTACCTGCTCGTTATATGGATATACAGGGAAGAACGTAGTAGCACTACCAAAAGCAAATCATTCATCTGTTCCGGCACAGTGCTATTTAGAACTAGTAGAATTAATAAAATGCGATCAGTCCATGCGTTTAAAAAATGCTGCACCATATATGCGTAGAAAATTTCCATTTCATGATAAACCTCTCGAACGAAGAATAGATTTGTGTAGTTTCAATCGTGATTATTTTAACAAGTGGTTCTTTCATCTAAAATGAAGTGGCATTAACTGAGTGAATTACATTTAAAATTCAAAAGTAATCGAAAAATAGAACTTATTCATCGTACTGAAAAGTGTTAGGCATAGCACTCCAGCGATAGTTCCTGGCTGAAAATACATTTATCCTTATTATATAGCGGAGTTTTCGCTTACAAAGGACTAGAAAAGGCCCTGTTTCACTGAATGAAATACTGGTTGGCTTTAATATGACGTTTTGAGAGAACGCCAGTTCGTAGGATTGCCCTCGAAATGACAGATCACCCTTGAGTGCGGACCACATCCATGTCGTAAAAAGTGTCACGGAGAATAGATATCAAAATCAAGAAGGAACAGGCAGTGAAGCTGGAAAAATGAGGGGTATTCCGGAATCATTGAATAGACTGGTGCTGCACGTAAATCTGGACCTGTATCAGCACTATATCATTATTTATTACAGGCTAATAAAGACCAAAGACTAAAATGGGTGTTGGCATAAATGAAACGTAAGCCACAATGGTTGCTGAACATCATCTATCACCATTATGCTAAATAATCATATATAGGCAAGTCAAACTTTTTTGAGTACCTTACTAAGTCGTTGCTTTTTCCCCCTGTGAGACTGTTTGGTGTAATTGCACATAGTCTTTCAGTTTGGGTCTTTTCTTTCTGAAGAGCTTTGTCCTATAAGCAGATAGGAAACCTGTAAAATCACTGTGGAACGATATGGTACTCTTTTTCGGGATTATATTGTGCCTGCATTACAAGGAAGTCATTTGTTACCTATCATTAACTTCATGCAGGATAATACCTCGTGAATTCAAGAGGTTCCTGTCAAATACTTTCATTGAAAACTGAGGCTGGATATTTACCAAAGATGACCTTATTGCGTCAAGTTTGGTGATCCTTAGAACCATGTAAACTCGGTCATGTCAGTACTTAAGTTTTATGTATACCGGTATCCCCAACTACTTTGATGCAACTGAATGCTGCCATTTTGATGGACCGTCGATGCAGACACGTTATACTCAACTATAATATGCATAGTAACGCGACTCGTTTGCCTAATACATTTGTCGGTGAGTATAGCAAATGGCGCTAGGCCCGAACTCCGAATCTTCAGGTTAGTAGCCGAGTAACATATCTGTTGGGTCAAAAGTGCACTTCAGTCCGAGGGATGTTTTCTGGCTTATATAGCATTCACCACACATTCTTGTGTTATCATATTAAACATCTGTTACTTTAAATGTGCAGTCTCATATTATTGTGGTCTACTTTACTGTCCCTTTGTATTGCTTTATTTGTATAAAATGTCTTATTGTGGTATGCGAGCGCCTTCTTTCACTTATAAAGAGAGCGCTCGGTGAAATAACTAAACTTATACACATCTTCTTAAATTAAGATAGTAAGTATAAATAACTTTAACAAATATGTAAAAAAAGGATCAATTACTAACACTTATTTAAAATTCGAAAATGTAAGATATTTTCATAACAATTTACAGGATTCCCACTTATATCTTTTAGAACCGCCCTTATCTTCGAATGATGACAACCCATCCCATATAGGCGGTGTCTAGGTACAGCGAAAATTGCGCTACTGAATGAGACGACTTACGAAACCATCTATCGGTAAATTTTGGAGTCAGAAATCCGCCCTCATAAACAACGAAAAATACGACAAAAAATCAATTATAAGGTTTTAAAGCACTCTCGATTGAATTATTGTATAGAAAATTTGCCTTGCCTACATTAATACATGAAACAGAATGTCAAAAAAGAACATTTTTTTAATCACCATTTCGAAAACTGTCATGTAATAAGAGTTTGCGAAAGGAAACTGATATACTTCCGTGTCTTAAGAATCATTTATTTATATTGCTTGAAATGCTCTTCATCAGCTATTATACACATTTGTACTCGGGATTGGATTTCTCACTGCAACCTAACAGATGTTACGGAGACACAAATATCGGTAATCCATTGTTGATTATGTTGCGATTTTTGCGGAGGGATCAAGTCAAGAGTGTAAATGTGTATAGTAGCTAAAAGAGAACATTTTCAAGCAACTTAAATAAATGATTCTGAAGATACGGAAATATCTCAGTTTCCTTTCTCAACTCTTAAACTACATGACAATTTTCGAAAGCGTGACCAAACAAATCACCATTTTTTTTCATTCTGTTGTGAGCATTCATGTAGGCAAAGTACCTATCTGTACTAAATCGAAGCGCTGTACAATTTTCTGACTTCCTTTTTCTCGAATCTTTCACTGTTTACGAAATAGGACTATTACATCCAAAATTTGTCGATAGATAGTGTTGTAAGTTGCCTAAACGAGTAGCGCGTAGCCTTGTTACTGTATTTCGATGCCAACTTCATGGTTTACACTCTCGTTGTTTAGAAGCTAAGAGGAGTGTACGGATATTAGAGGGAAACTTTCGGGGGCTTCCAGTATTTAAATATTACGATAGTTGATGTCATGTGGTGAAATATACAACAATTATTAACATACCGTAATAGTAAATTATAACTGAAAACTTTTCTTAAATATCCATTTATATTTTTTATCCATTATGTTGAAATACACTGAAATAGAAAAATGCTTACCTTGGATAATCCAAACTTGCCACTCAAGTGAATGACTCTGCCGACGCAAGTAGTTTGAGAATTGTTTAATGATCTAGCAAAAATTACGAAACGGAAGTCAATTGTCCATGCTCCCTCCTTCATGAATCATCATTCTCATCCACTTTCAATTATAGTACTTCGTCATTTCATCCATCATGCTTTTTGGTTTCGATTTTCACGTTTGTGGTTTTGAAATCTAGGAAAGATATATATTACTAGGCAGACAAAATTTGATACTTTTTGCAGCGTTTAAATATATTTTTTTGATTAAGTGTGTACATAAGAAAGCTTTTAGTTACCCCATTTAAGAACCGAAACACTTCTTATAACTTTAGATTTGACGGAAAAACGTATTAAAAAATAAGGTTCGCTGTTTCACTCGTGGAATTGTTTTTTCCCTCGATAGATAATCAAACATCGAGTGCATATTGGGTAATTGAATATGACTAATAATTTTAGTTAAGCCATATTATCTAAACATTGGGAATAAAATCGATGTAATATTCAGCCCACAAACGAAAATAAAAATTATTCTTATTCAAAATTCTTTTTATCTTGGTTTAAATAATAAATGATCTATTGATGCGTAGTTTTACTTTTCATATTTCTAAGATTGGGACTTTTCCCTTCTCATTACAGCGGTGAACATCAATAATCCTCCGTCCACCTCATCCACCACAAATACAAACTCCACCCTAACAGCTCTCCTCAAGAGCAGTCCCTTGAATGCCAGTTCGATGGACATCGGTCGAATAGACCTGGACCTCGCCTCTATCACAAAGCCGGTCACATCTTTTCCCGGGTCCATCATGTCCACACAAGTGCAGGACAGCAAAAGCGATGTACTCGCTGAAGACGATTTCCCGACTCTGTCTCTACAGGTGGATGCCGCCGCCTCCCAGGACGAGTTTCCCGGTGTCGTGCCAATCTTCGTTTGTCACAGCTCTGGAGATGCCCTCTCCCCAAAAGCAACCGTCCTCACAGCTCCCACAGCACTCAGCAACAGGTAAAAAACTACTTTTAAGCATCCAGTTCTTTGCAGTGCTAAATATTTCTCTCCAATTTAATTAAGGTCTTCAACATTAAAACAAACAGTTCTACAAAAAAATTTCCTTAACAGTTCGATGTCCAAGGTCAATAAATATCAATTAACCTTATAAAAAGTTTATAAATATTTAGAATATTATGTATCATTCTCTAACTACCAGAATGCTGTTGAAATATCATATGTTCAGAACAATATAGCCAAAATAGAACAACTAGCCTACTCTTTGCTTTTCTACTTTTTGACATTCAGTGTTCCAGAATAATCTAGTTTATTAATGCCCCTTATGCCAATTTTTTCAAAGCCTAAAATAAAGAACTTTTCCTTTGCTTTGCAGGTCCTCCTCTCTACCCAGCTTTTCTGCATTGCGGACCGCGAAACCTTCTCCGACGAGGAGCAACACAGACCCGCAATTCCAGATAGCAAGACCTCCGCCAAATTATAACGAAGCCACCAAGCAGCTCAAGATTAAACAGGTAATCAATCGATTCCCTTCAAATATAATGTCATTCATTTGTATAAAACAAGCCATTATAATTGAAATTTCATGAATATACTTATTTTAAGTAATAATAACTTATATTTTAGATGTATCATTTAATTGTCAACGTTTAGATTTGTTTAACAAAATTGCTTATTGTGTATCCGAACGTAGTAAAGGCTTTTGAACGGTGCTTGAAATTTGGAAACGCATATTATCGTTCAGTGCACTTATTTCGTTTGAAATTAAAATTCATATTATTTTTATGAATAAAAGTTCATAACAATACCTTTTTTCCAATCAGCATCATTTGACGCCCGATGGTGGTGATGGCAATCCGCGACAAAGTAAGAAACACAAATCATCGATCAAAAGTCAGGCTGTGGATGATGTCTTGGAGATATTGATCAGCAATGGAGGTAATTTTTTAGATTTTTTTCATTCTTTTAGAAATAATTAAAGTTCATTGTAAATTTTTAAGCAAGCTTCCAGCGCGTTCCACTGCCACCAATTTTATTACATATTAATTTGCATCTTATACTTAAATATATTTATTGCAACTTATACTTACTTTGCCATGTTTGTTTTTTCATTTTAAAACGCTTCATTTAAATTATTTCTTCACTCATCACGCAAACAATTTTCAATTATAATAAAAAAATATATTGTGGCTGAAAATTATTAATCACTTATTAATAGGCTCTGTTTCTAAAATGATCATGTATTGCCAACCTGCTAATCAAATCTTGATTTCAATAAATCATTTAATTTCATATTCCTAGCAAACTCTCAAAATATTCTTATTCATACATTAATTTTTATCACTGATTATAGAATTGTCACCAAGTGCTGCCCAGGAACCTACAACACCTGTGACACCAGTTACCACTCACAGCGAATCCACCTCTTTACCCCTTTTCTTGCCTACTTCCGGTCAAGAACCCTTCTTCTCCAAACCCTTGACCACACCTTTACCTCCACCCACCACTGCTGCGGATCTTCATCTGGCGGCATCCTTACAGTCCCTCATCGACTTGACACCGCCCTCATCTAACTCCCTGGATTTCGACTTCCCCCTGGACATCGCTGCCATGGAGCTGGAGGGATTGGACGGTGGTCAGCCGGAAACCTCGTCCCTGGACCAAAGCCTGTCCATATCACTAGGACAGGAGACGAAATCTTCGCTGGACTTTGTGATCAATAAGTCGGCGGACTTGACGAATGAACTGCTGAGATCGGCAGAATCTACTGATAATCAGGATCGAGTGACTGATCGAGGTATCATTTATACTGACACTCATAATTTTTTTTAAAAAAATCAGATATGAACAACAGAGTCATATAACAAAACATAACGCCATCCTGTGTCCCCGGTGCCTATAACTCTAAGTTATCTAACCAGTTGGATGAGCATAAGATGAAAGGGGAAAAAAAGAACAAAAAGAGGGGGGATCTGTACTTTTGCGGGACTTTTTAAGTTATAATTATTCGTTGATTATCACAAGGGGATTTCTTGTCTCAACTATTGCAGGTCTTGAAGAGGTCTTGGTATTTATGAATATGGTTTACTAAGGAGTGGATTTTGACGCGTGAAAGGGTATTTGGTGCAACTCTCCTGTACCATTCTTCTTCGAGACTTCCTCCTGGCTTTCTCATGTGCCATGGGAGAGTGAGTAGGCATTCTGTGGCATAGTGAATTGGAGATCCTATTTCCCAACAACTACAGCAAGGAGAGTTGGCTAGATGGAATCTGTATAGGCATGTCCAGTGAAGAAAAGGGCATTCGCTCTGTCCCTTTTCTTCACTGGTTGTCACTGGTTCTTTACTGGTTCTTCACTGGTTGCTTTCAGTTGGCAGCGTAGAAAGAACTTTTAGAAGGCAGCGTAACTTTTGGTATTATGTTATATATGGAACGACCTGTTTTGCCTTCTTCCCATTCCTTTTGCCATCTTGCCATCATATCGGTTTGGAGGATTTTCTTCAGATGAGATCTTGGAAGCTCTATTAAATTCCGATCTTCATTTGCACTAGCCGCTGTTTTTGCTAGTTTATCCACCACTTCATTCCCGTCATAGCCTACATGTGCCTTGATCCATGAAATTTTAATATGAGGATTTTCAAGAAGAAGGGAGAAGGTATCTCTTGCTAATTGGCTATTGGAGAGATTGAGGCTTGTATACTTGCTTTATTGTCGACATAAATAGCGATTGGATCAGATGAAGGAAGAGAGGTTGCGTAATTCACTGCTCTATTGAGTGCTAGGAACTCAGCTGGGAAGACCGTGTTTTCTTTCAATAGGCTAGTTGACTATTGGTGTATAGTGACTGACTCCTGCATGACACAAAATGCTGCCCCAACTCCTGTTGAAGATTTTGACCCATCCGTATATATTGAGAGTCCAAAATTCTGAGACCGACTGTTTTTCAACGAAATTTGATGGATATGGAGATGTTTGGAGGGGTGTGACGTCTAGCCCAAAGCTCTGTATTCATACTCACATGGGTTGATATGTGGCATATCATGAACGATTCCATGGAGTCTGTACAGTTCAGTCCTTCTTGCAATCATCTGAAGTTGTAGGTGAAGAAGAGGCAAGCCAAGGATAACTTGAAGAGCTGCAGTAGGCGTGGTCTTATACGCTCCCGAAATTGCTAACAAAAAGCCTCTTTGGATGGAAGAAAACTTTCTTGCTAATTGAAACGTCGGGTGAAGGCACCAAACTCCTGAGACATCCAACTCCTCCAACAGAGGCATATAGAGGATAAGTCATAAATACTAATAAAATACTAAGTTGTTGATAACGACATTAAAAAAATTATATTCATTTGAAGCTCACATTAAATCCTCACAAAAATCTTCAAATATATATATGAAGCAAAAAAAAAAAATGAATTTTTCGGGAATATGTCTCAGTTTCTTGTCTTTTCATTTTTCCATTGACAATTTTGATTTTGGAAGTCTTCGCTTTTACAGGGTCATAATTTGAATTTTCTCATCTAATATTCAGGTTTGACGATGAAAAGTATTTTATAATAAATTGTTCATTATTATTTGATTTTTTTTTAAATCGAAACTTAACATACAAAGCTGTACAGAAAATCTTATGTTTTCTAATGAGAATTAATTTCTTTTTCAGGCATAGATAACGATATGCTTATCGAATGGTTGGGTGGCTACGAAGAATCCTCAACTCATTCGACCGCTTCGAACAATTTTCCAAGTTCTTCGTCCTATGAGATGGCACACGATCCTCTATTTTCCAATGGACATGACGCACTAGACTTTTTTTCGGGTGACGACATGGATTTCAAACCTCAGAACGACCTCAACTTCTTGCCCTGGAGTGAAAATACTACATAAAATACGGCTTCTCTCACCCGGTGTAGACTACTAGTTCCAGGACGCTTCAAAGTGAATCTGGAATGAAATCCGCGTCTTGCCATTTATGAGAATGGTGCTTTCGCATTGATGAAGCAAGTCTTGTAGTTAGCTTTCTCAAATTTCTGGTAGCAACTCCGTACCAGTGCCGAATGAATCGTAGGAAAGCCTCAACTCCAAGAACTCTGTGGCCTGCAAAAAGAGTAAATAATTTATTGACGTGCTTTTCAAGGTGTATTTTCCCTGATGCATTTCGTTGTCGTTCATAGATCATATTTCCTAGGATTGTGTGCAGCCGCATGGACAAAGGACCGAAAAAAATTTCACCAATCAAAAAGACTGGACCAGCAAAGATTCCCTCCTAAATTTTGCCGCCTGAAGTGTTGTATTTTTTAAATGTGGTTTGCACGATTTAGGAGCTTTTTGGACCAATAGAGCTTTTCTCTCTTTTTTGTTTCTTTTTTTCTTATTTTTATTGTGAAACACATCGGAGGTGCTTGTTCATTTTAAAACCACCCATCATTTTTTATAGTTACCTGAACGGATTTACTAGCTAAACATACATGCTCTGTGGTTTCATATTGCTCATACCCGTGCCTTGTCCAGTCGTCTCGTGTGAAGCATACTAATACTTAGAAAATAGCAACATATTGAATGTTTTTATTCAAGAATGAGTACATCATTATTTTCATCTCCTTCATATGAAACTAAGGCATACTGTATCAGAATTTATTAAACTCACATACTTATGCCCTCAAGTGACCTTCCAATATCTATGAAAGCAATAAAGATAGATAAAATAATTTGTTCTGTACCAATGCCTTAGCGATTGTCCAGCATAAGGCAGTGTGCATCACTTTACATACATTACATTAAATTATTATAGAATTTTTTAAATAAAAATTTCGAAAATTCAATAAAAAATTTTAAATTACATTTTTTATTGATGTTAAGGTAAATATCGTATCAATTAAATTATCTCTGAGACTTTTTATCTCATAGATCACATGTCACATTAAAAACAAAAATCTTCAACTTCAAACTCAAAGAATAAAATAAATTAAGTAAATCTGATTTAATTTAAGTTGGTCTCATTTAATAGCAATTGATCCAACAATATTATTTCAAATATATTTATTTGATTACAATAATTATTAACCTATAGAGATATGCCATAATGTGCATTTTTTTTTTAATTTTTAAAATACGTTATTATATTGTTTCTGAAGAGGAAACAAAAATTAACGAAGTTTCTTAAATCAAACCTTAGAACAATTTGAAAAACTATTGTCCTAAAATCGTTGTTGTTTCTTTATTTAACTTATTATATAGCAACATTTAATGTTATTCAAAAACATGTGGATCACATTTTTTTTATTAGGATATAAATTTATTTCTTAATTCGCATTTTAAATGTCATTATCACTGTATATCTGATTATACTAAACCTTAATGGTTAAAAGCATTTCTGGGGATAACATTTCTAGTTTATATTTAAGTGCCTAACATTGTAATATAAATTTATCATTCAAAAAATTCAAAGTGCATTATCGCATACTATTTTTAAACATTTTGAAAAATCCATAGCTTACTAGATTCCTTTTATTCTTAAATGTTTTAAAATGTAAAACAGAAAGTAATATTTTTGTATCAATTTACACTAAATAGCCTTCGTGAGAAAAATTTTGAGTTGCCCCCTTATTCTTGTGTTTCTTATACATAAAATCGATTGTTTCTTATGTACATGACTTGTCATCAAGAGGCTTCATCATCCTTATGTTCAATGTACGAGATTTTGAAGTGTTACTGTGGACTTCTTCTGAAACTGTGCTTTTGGAATCACGCTGTGTAGTGATCAAAACGAATGGAATCATTTTTTGGTGAATGTCAGATTTACTTTTTTTCGTAAACACAACTATTTTTGTTGAGCGTTGTGAATTAGCTCTATAAGAACATTTTAGCTGTTATTTAAAGCTAAATATTTTGATACAGAGATTTTTGATTCTATATTACTTAAGAAAATGCACTTGTATAAAAAAAAAGAAAATGCCACATAAAACTATACTATTTTGTAAAAATGTACAGTAATTTAATTTATGAGAGATATGTGAATCAGAATAGAGATAGAAAATATATGTGTTAATATTTTATGAAATTTATTGGATTATTATTATGAAACTCCGTAGTGTCACCGGTGAATAGTTACACTTGGTACCGACCAAAGACATTGATTTGAAGACCTCCATTTTGAAAGATTTTTTACAAGTAGTTGTCGAGTATTTTTAATGATTGATTAATATGATCGCCGAATCTTCTCCGACTGTGCCATGTATCTGAAACGTGTAATTTTACTTTGTACATATTGGCTTTTATTGTTTTTGTTTTTGTTAGACGGCTTTCTCAATAAAGGTGTCTTTAGAGTGTCTGGTGTTGTGTTTATTAAGAGGGAAATTAATTTTATTTGATTAAATGTTAACATTGACAGAAATAGAAAATAATTCAAATCTGATAGTTACGTCAGATACACCTATTCCTTTATATGTTCAACAAATTTGCAAATTTCACAATATAATTGTTCACAATATAATAATAATTTGCAATTTCACAATATAATGTTTTCCAATAT
>JAOUZG010016644.1:12141735-12162691 GCA_026289955.1 Argiope argentata | reverse complement strand
ATATATATATATATATATATATATATATATATATATAATATTTTAAAATGTAATTTAATCCTACTTAATTGCTTAATTTTTTACTAAATTCAGCCCACATCAAAGTCATTCTAAAATATTTTTTTATCTCCTGATCCCATTCTACTTTTCTACTTAATTAAATCAAATAAACCTTTGTAAAATACTGTGCCACAGATCCATAAGTTGATTCCAAGGGCCGAGTTGTCGCTGATGTAAACCTATTCTTCTAAATGATTCCTGGGTCTCTCTTGTCAAGGTCAACAAGCACGAAAATTCAGTCAAAATTCGACTTATGTCAGATTTATGAACGTGCCATGTTATTGTATTAAGTGAGTAATTATGCATCGAATTAATTTTCCGAGTGTAAAGGTTTCCTGGGAAACAACATGTCGCCAAAGGCGAGCTGCAACTGAAATAAACGATTCGAAAGTGGTTGCTTTAATAGTTTGTTAGAATTTGATTATATTAATAGAAGAAACAGTCATGAAGAACTAATAATGGATCCTAACGCATAAATAAAAATATATATAGACCGTAAAAATCTTACAGTAAATTTCTTTAGTTAAATGTTGCCAACAAAAATGTTTTAAAACAATTTTTTTCAAAAACTTTAATTAAATAGCAAAAATTTAAAATATTAATTTAAATTTCTTTTTATTTATTCATATTTAATGCTTTGATACATTATTTACTCTTAGTAAAGACTTGGGAAAAGTAATTTATAGAGATGGGAAAGAAATAGAATTTTAAAACTAAAAAGAGTTAAGATTCAAAAAAATTTTGACGTCATGAACTACATTCACTTAAAATTAGCTACAAGACAGAATTTCACATTCAAATATCTGTATTCGATCTTGTACATAAAATTTTACAATTTTTTAATCGTTTTACATTTTTTTAAAGATTTTATAGTAGAATCAAAGTTGATGAAGCATGATGGCATCTAATTTAAATGATTAGATAATAAAATTACAGTTATATCGATTCAGTTATTTAATGTAAAGGCATTTCAATTATATCAGATCCATAAGTTGATCGAGTTCTAAAATAAGATGAGGGTTAAACCTAGAGCACTTGAAGAGAACGGTTCCAACGATCTGAAATCAATGATCGAATCATGTTTTGAATAGTGGTCCAATATCGCGGCGAATATCAAAGACTGCTGTAAAAGTTCTAAATACAAAAAAGATCATAACCAACAGATGAAAAAAAGTTTAATTGCAGAAATATCCTTTTGAAAAAGTTGACGCTGTTTACAAAAAAATACATATAAAAAGAACTTAAATATTGACAACATGGACAATACAAAATTACATATATATAAGTCCAAACAGATCTTATACAACACTATCGAATGGTACTTTTAATAATTAGGATGAACATTTATCTAGTAACAAAATCATATTTTATAACAAATATTTTTTATTGTATAAAAATAAAAACTGTCTATTGTATTCATACCGAATCTAAAATAGAACTTATAACAAAAATCTATTATTTTGTTAACTCTTCAATACCAAATGATAAAATTAAAATCGATTAGTGCAAAATAGAAATGATAAATGAAATCGACCAATGCAATAAAACATTTTTTTTTAATTTATTCATTTTCTTTATTGCAGTAACAGTAAAGTGACCTGTTTTTACTTTCTCATGTACGTAATATAGAGGTAGTAAACGTCAACGAATTCGAAATTTCCACGTTTTACACCACCTTGAATTTAAACACACACACACACTTTTTTTTTAATGTCCGTCCGTATGTCTGTGGCAAAGATAATCTAAAACGCTTCGAGCTAGAAGACGGAAATTTGGTATTCGACTTTTTACCCCCTGTGCAGATTTCTATCAGGTTTTGAGTAAAAATCTATTCAAAAAAAGATAGTCTGTCCGGCTGTTCGAATATAGTTAACACTACAACAAAACTATAAAATAAAGGCAGCTAGATGGATAAGATTCTATATGCGGGTTTAACATATATAGTGTAGATTGATGCGAAATTTTAAACTAAATATAACTAAGGGTAGACTGTCTGTCAGTCTGTACTTTCAAAAATGAGCAAACGCGATGATAAATATATCAAATTTGATATGAGACTATAAGACAACAAGTGCAGTTTTGTATAATTTTTTTCTCTCAATCGCTAATTGGTGATTTATTCTTTGAACAAATGTCCATTTTTTTCAATCTTGATTAAATCTATCCCACGCGCCCAATGAAACAAAAAGAAAGTCACTTTCCAAAAAATAATTTAAATATGAGTTAATTAAAAATTAAATGTTTTCTTTTTTAATAGATTATTATTTTACCAAACTTATTATTTTTCAAAACTTTACATTATCGGAGAAATTTTTAAAAACTTAAAAATAAAATTTAAAAAAATGGACGCCTATCTCTTCGATCTATTGAAACCAAAATTTAATACAAAACAAATTTTAGCATGATAAATATTCAGCCTTGTCATAAAAAATGAATATAAGATAGTAGACAAAAGGCAAATAAATTTAGCTAATTATTTCCTGTTTGTAGCTTTCATGTTTAATTGTATTAAGAAAGTCAGAGATATAAATTTCCCAACAATGGATTCCGTTTACAATTTGATAAAAATCCACCAAATTTGGTGCATGTCCCAAAATTTCATCCGTTTATCTCAGACCATTACTGAATACCATACTCACGGACAGACGATCAGAGCAACAGACATATATAATCCCAAAATAATGAGTGTTTTTTTCGGATTTCGGAGAATTTTAATAGTGAAAAAATTTCCTCCTTTTTGAAGATTACAATACTTTATCACTATTTCATTCGTATTCGAGAAAGTTACAGCATAATCAGTAAAGAAAATTTCAAATATAACTTTCGAAAGACACTTTGTATCATTTATTGATTATTAATTTCACCTTTAATATGAGTAAAACCCTTTAAACGGAATTGGTTATTACGATACAAGTGGAACCCAAACGAAAATTATCTTTCTGCAGGTGGAGTAGAAATAATTTATTACATGCATATTTTTATGTTACACGGCGTTCAAATATTATTTTCATCTAACTACCAATAATCAAATATTTGTATTAATCACTTCAATAATACTCATTCGTATCGTAGTACTGGAAGTAATCCTTCCAGGTTGACTCATAACTCTGAAAGGGAAGCATGAAGATCGGGACACCGACCATTTTCTTATAGCTGTAGGAAAAGGGAAACTTTCTGCTCCATTATATGCTATTATAGAACCAGAATAGTGTTCAGGTACCGTTTATATGGAATTAGCAGTGGCCGCACAGCATTGCACGTGGCATAGCATCTAAAAACAAAAAAATTGGTTTAAACAAAAGCCTAGCCTCCATCCGATATGTCATGGCCATGTTATGCCACATCAAACAAACAAAAAATATAATTAGAAATAATCAAAAATAGCTACGAAACAATTTTTATAGCACACATTCAGAAATACTAAAACTGTTACAAAGGTAAAAATATGATATGTCTTTAGACAAAACACAGGCGATCATTTTCCTCTTCAGGAGATTCATTCTATCTCTACAATTTAGTTGCAATGCGATTTAATGAAAGATGTTAATTCCGCTCATCAAAAGACTCATTTTCTCGAAATGTGGGCATTATTTTTTTGACATTCGAAAACCGAAAGTTTCTTTCAACTTACGACAAAGGTTTAATTTTCTTCTTTGAGGGGACGTAATGAGTTTTGAATCGCTTTTTAAAATCGGATGTTGTTGTTGTGTCAAATGGCACTTGTCATGGACAAGCCCGCTGCTGAGCCCAGCAGCAGATTTAAGCCGAATGAAGCGTCTCTTGTATTTGAGTAGCGCCAACTAGGGCCAAGAGTACGACTTTGCTACACATTCGCTTGCACAACCCCTTTTTACAGGGGGGCACATTCACACATCTGACAGATAGCACACAGAAGAACAACCATGCCCGAACCGGGACTCGAACCCGGGACTTCCAGAACACGAGGAAGACGCGCTACCTCTGTGCCAGCAAGCCGGCATAAAATCAGATGTAAACAAAGAAATGCATTTGCATACCACAGCTCTTGCTATTTACACATACGCGGATAAATGTAAAGCTAAATTGCAATGATAAAACACCTGTTTTTATTTTATTTTGATACGATTTTAATGCTCTAAAACACATACCAATAAATGCTCTACAAAATGGTATAAATATATCCACTATCCGTTAACTACTTCTTGACTTTTTGTGGTTCAAACATTCATACTCTTTCAGAGGATTTCATTTTATACCATGCAGAGATCTGTCACCTTCGCCCAATAAATAGAGTTTCAAATCCAAGAAGACCGAATGGAAGTCGATGAATGAATAAAAATAAGATGCTCTACATTCTAAGAATCGCCCGCACAGTTTTTTTTCTAACATAAATAACTTGATTTAATTGTGTTATTATTGAATTGATCAAGAAATCCTATATCCCAGAATCAGTCCGGTATCTTATATTCCTCGTGTAAAAAATGACAATTTATGAACTATTAATATTAAGAAGCTTTCTAATAGGTTACTTTAAAACACATTTTTTGTAGCATAGTGAGTAGAACTTTTCATTTTATCTATTTTGTACTTGTTAACATTCAATTTACAATTCCATTTTTTTATAAACTTGAAGACTTTGGCCATCAACTTTTTCGTTCAGAATAATGGCTTTTTTGGGCTGTTGAACTTTTAATATAAAATTTTTATAAAGATTTCGCCTTATCTAATAAGACTGAAAAATATGAATTTAATTCAATCTGTTACAAATTACAGCGCGTGCAAATTATGAAACGTAAATACAACTAAATAAAGGCGGAGGTGAATATTTTTCTGAGTTCCAATCCAAACAAAGCGACTTTTAAAATCTAATTTTAACCTTGGTAAAAACATGCGATTGAACGTTGGATCTTTTAATTTAATCGTAGGTACTTATAAAACATTTGTTTCATATTATATTATATTAACATTTGTTATATATCATTATCCATACTCTAGAATACTCACACATGTACATTTTAATTCCCTATTAAAATTGGAAAAATGAGATGCGAATTTTTGCAGCACGTGCTGTTTATCATGAATCTATGTCTCTCACTTTATTATTATTTTTTATCCATTTTTAAAGTTTCCCGGCGAAGAACTGTAGAAGATAGCGCGACGTAATCGGCGAAAAACAGCCCAAATGTGTGCCAATCTTTGAACCAGTGCCAGGAACTTTTTCCTCGCCGTGTCATCTTACCTGCTACCGAAAGTAACAGATTAATCGGCATGATTCACATTCAGATGATACCCGCCTGAAAAAGATTCAAGGCATGATCACGAGAGTCATTATTTTTGGTACGTGTGTGCTCCTTGATGCTGTGAAGCAGCGTTTGCAGTGTCAAATTGTTGACACTTTGAAATAATCATTCATCTAGCACGTGATCTGTCGTCACATTTTTAAGCCAGTTAATAAAAGAAAACGGGTTCCAAAGGTGGAACAGGAAATGAAATCAAGTGCAGATTGTTTTGTGGGTCTCTGTTGAAGCTATTAATAATGAATGTAAATTGGTAAAGATAATATGATGTTTGTGTTCAGTAGTAAACAATCGAATTCCGAATAAAAAGTAAGATTATTAAATATGCCAAATTCCAAATGGAAAAAAACTATTACAGCTACTGATAAAGTATTTAAAAATAAATATATATTAATAATTTTCTACATAATTGAAGAATAATTCTTTTTAAATAAATCCCTATGTCTTATTTAAAATAAACCTCATCACTATATTTTCAGATCTAAAGTATCGAAATAATAACTAAGAAATTTCATAGTAAAATAATTAAAAAGATCGACATTTTTCATAAATTTAAAAAAAAGTAACTTATTTACATACTAATGCTGCGATTTACAAAGGCAAAAAGGATTTACACAGGTAAAAGTTGAAATATTGAAAAATATGAATTTTAATCTCAAGGTTAAGTACTCAAAAATCGATGTATAAAAATTATTTTTACCTCCGAATATTAAAAATAGCACTTATTTATTGCTTCTGTTAAAATCACTTGGACATCATTTTTCTGATTCGCGTTTCTGCAAAAAAAACTTCTAATTCAAAAATTTGTGAAAATTCATTCATTTCAGTTTTGTTTTCCATTTAGTATTCAAAACATTCTTGTTGTTTCGAAAACAATTTAATATATTTGTCCTTATTTCATTAAAATAATTAATGGGACTAGGAACATAAAAAAAATATCAAAAACTTTTGAAGAAGAGATAGATGGCTTGGTAATAAGGTCACGGTTCCAGATCATATGGTAATTGATGCGAGTCTCAAGTAAGCCAAATATATATCAAGCATAAGAACTTAAATACATGTTAGATGCTATATCTGGCTCACATGTACTTTGTGTCTCACAAGTCATTAACAGTATCAAATAAATTTAACCCTTTCGCGACGGTTGCCGTATATATACGGCAGTCACTTGATGCATCACAGCGGCTGACGCCGTATATATACGGCAGCCACTTTTTCGTCCACAGCGGCTGACGCCGTATATATACGGCAGCCACTTTTTCATCCACAGAGGCTGACGTCATCTAGATACGGCGGCGAAAACGTGGCGAAACGTGGCGAAGTATAGTCAGTCACTCTGTTGCGAAAAATAGCGAAGAGTGGCACAGGCGCGCCGTCGCGAAAGGGTTAAAGCAACTGGATAGTGCATACAGCCTCGAATGGCGTTTTTCTGATTGACATTAAAACATATTGCCATTTGACTGATACATAGGAAATACCATTGGGAAACTGTCGTTGTACCGCTCGCTATAGGTTTAGTGTCAAGCACGTATGGTACATGCATAGAGCCGCAAGCAAGACAATTGAAAAACTTTATTGTTTATTTAGCAAGTTAGTAAATAAGTATAAATTATTAATTCAATGAAATTTAAAATATAAGGACTACAATATGCGTTTATAATAATTAAAATCATTATTAAATTAGAAAAGTATAGTTAATTACCCATTTGTTAAAATTATAACGGTCAAAAAATAATTATTCATTTAACTTGTTATATCGTATTTCGCATGGCAGATCCAGTGAAAGTGATGTTTTTAATATTTTGTTCGTTTGTTTATATTATTTTTTATAAGCTATCATAACAATAAAAAAGTTTTAATATTAAGAAAATCGTCAATTAATAAATTATGCTTATTATTTCAAAACTTTTATTACTTTAATCGTTTCTCCATGACACACATCAAAAATAAATATAGAAATATGTTTATCTTCAAAAAAAAATTACTAAAATAAAGGAATTTGACTAAAATAAATCAAAATATGATGATCAAACAACTAAAAAATATAGAAAAATTCGAAATTAAATTTAGTTATTAAAAGTAGTACCTTAGAATGTATTTAGCCTAGGGTTGCAAAATGTCTACCTCCGTCTCTGCAGACCTGTTCTATAACTGAGATACAGGTAATGATATTAACTTCATTTGCATGGTTATATTCATTCGAAATCGAAAAGATGTAGGCTCCACCCAATTTACCACCAATGTACTTCAAATCCACTAACCATCTCTTCGAAGTTTTGCCACTAATATTTTGCCTATAAACAAATTTGATGCTGTAAATCAGGCATAAATGTTCACCCATTATATTAGAAAGGAAAGAAAAGACAATATGAAGTTTCAGGTATACTATCTGATCATGACTTAAAATAATTTTAATATAAGGCAATAATCTAACAAGAACAACAATTCCATTAAAACTAAATCCATAAAAAATGCTTCTTTATCACTTGGATAATTACATTTCATTTTCTGTACCCTTTAAGGTACTTTTCTGTTAGCCGGGAGGCAGCAAAAAAGTCGCCAAATATTGTAGAATTCCGCCAAATTTCTTTGGTGATTTCAAAGCAAAAAATCACCGAATATTATAAAATTTCGACTAATTTCTTAAAGTGATTTTAAAGCAAAAAATCGCCTAATATTATAGAATTCCGCCAAATTTTTTACAATGATTTTAAAACAAAAAAATCGCCAAATATTGTTAGAAGTCCGCCAAATTTCTTATAGTGATTTTAAAACAAAAAATCGCCAAATATTGTAGAATTCCACCAAATTTCTTATAGTGATTTTAAAGCAAAAAATCGCCAAATAATGTAGAATTCCGCCAAATTTCTTGGGCGATTTTTTGCTGCCGCTCGGTTAACGGAAACCTGCCTTTCTTTTACAAATCCAGTTGATATAAGCACAATCTCTGCAAAGAAGCTTCTGCGGAAGGTTTCTCTTCGAGAAAGAAGGCAAGCCAGTTTCGACTTCTGGCGTTACAAGATTACTGCGTGCAACTGTATTTCCCTAACCACAAACATTCGTATAGGATTACCAATCCCAATAAAGTGCACGCAAGAAATTTTAAAATTTAGCATACAACCACTTTTGACTGAGGAAAGACCTAATTTCATCACTTGAAAGAAATAGGAATTCGAAGATTCCATTTTAATAATATCCAATGAGAATTGAATTTTCCCTCTTTTTTCGTTAGCTTCAGTTCATTAATAATTCATTCATATTGACTCAGACGTCTGCATTTCCACTGAATTTGTAAAACGTAACTTCACATGTAGTCCGTTAGGGATTTATTACGTAATTAAAATCGAATATATTTGAGTTTGTAAAACGATATAATTTTATTAGTACAATTTCCACAAATAAATAATAATGACTTTTGACTGAGATTTGCATACCGTGTTTAAGTAACCTCCCATTCACTTCACCAAACTAAGCAGGAAGAGAGTAAATCTTTCCAAGGAATTTTCCTTATTTAGGGTTTACATTCTATAAATTATAGGCTATATATTATAATATGCTATCAAAACTAAAGTTAACTTAATTTCTCTAAAAAAAATAATTTCGGTACGGCACTGATCGATCTAAATTCTAAAGCCATATCAAAGAAGAAAACAAACCTCACATTTTCTTATCTTTACTCAGTGTTGATTGCGCTTTGAATTTCATCCAATGAAATCGAGATGGCGATTCTTAATACAGGTTTTATAACCAAAATTTCGGGTCAGACCGATCAACCAACATTTCATTACGCAAACTTGGATCGAAAGGGACGCTTCAAAACCAATGCCATATTTTCGTTCAATTGTTTTTTACGAAGTTGATCTCTTCGTGCGAAAACAGTTCATTCAATGATGAACCTCTAAGAGACAACGCAGCGAGCAAAATGAAAATAGCACAGCGGCATATCCTTACTTCGAAAAATCTTATTTCTTCAATGACTGCTCCTGCCAAAAACTCACTGTCTAGAAAATAGTTCTCAAAAAAACTCGAGCATTTGGGAAGGAAAACAAAGGGTAAAGGACGATGTGACAACATGAAATTATTGTTGCTATAGCAGATGTATACTAAGAAATAAACAAAATAATAAATACTCAGTGATAATATACTCGTGCTTGTAAGTGTACTTTCATGCTTCAGAGAAATGACTGTAGATATTATTTTGCAAAATCTATTTTTAGTTGCCTTATATGTAAATATTTTTTCTCCAAGTCATTTTGTGTTTGCTTCGAACAAAAATTTATCTTCTTCAATTTATGTATTCAAGCCAACCATAAATTAGGCTTTGGTCTCCCATAAGGATATAAATATATTTGAATAACTAGATCATTTCGAAGAGTAAAATGAGAATTAAAAATATATGAAATTCTCCCTTTATAATAAATATTTTCATATCTGATGTCAGTCTTTACAAAGAAAGAGTCACATCTTCGGTAATTTGAGCGTTAACACTTCTTATTTCCATATTATGTTGTAGGAGCAAGCAAGATCCCCTTTAATTAATAGCACAGTCACTTCTCGTTCTTCACCTCTGAGATGGTCTCCTCGATGGAGTATAAATAGGATAATGTGTGTTAATAAAAAATAGCGAACCCGTTAATGAAAAATCAAATATATTTGTACACATCATTATTGGACGTTTTACAGCATTCACAACATGTTTTACTGATCTCTAACTGCACATCATTCCTGCGACTAAAGCGTTCCCCACATTTACACCACTATTCTTCTGATTTACTGAAGTCTTTGAAGATGGGGTAATTTTCTATTTGTAACTTCTATTATTAACTTTTCTATTAAATATTAATAATTACGTGTCCTCAGAAATTAATGGATGAAAAGAATGATACAAGATTTATTCTCGATTGATGATTTAATTATTATTAGGGCCTCAATAAACAGCATTTGGAAATTATAAAATATATTATATATAATATAAAACATGTAAGTTTTTTAAGCAGAGCAGTGGTCGAAAAGAAACACTTTTAAAAGTTTGAAACTTTGCTTTATTTTCTCCCGGGAGGCCTAATTTATATATAAAGAGCGCTAGCAAAATTGACGCCCATTCACCATCGATACAAGAGTATATCAAAATATTTATCTGCAATTTACCAAATGATACGAGATACCGATAGAGATTTCTTGACAGGTGTTGATTTAGTTAAGAGAATTATAGGTATTTTTTTAAATTCGTTTCAGTTTACAGTTTTTTTTTATCCCTTTACTTCGGAATTTGGGAACTTGTCGATTTCAGCAATTTCATAGCTAGTAGTTCAACAATTTTAAAACTTGTAGTTTTGTAACATTAACTAAATAAAAATGTGGAATTGGGTCAGGAAATAAGAGAACATTTTAGAATAAAGTCAGATTAAAATAAAAAATAGGAAAATAATTAGGATCTAATGTTATATATATAGTAATGATATTTTAAAATCTAAATTAAACCCAGACTAAATTCCTAATTTTATATATATTAATTTAGCCCATAGTAGCTTCATTCTAAAATATTTTTTTATTTCCTAATTCCACTCCACTTTTTCTATTTAATTAATTCAACAAAAGCTAAAAGCTGACCGGTTTCCACACTCCGGGTGAAGGGATAAAATACTATCCTTCTAAAATATTCTTTTAAAAGATCCCTAAGATTTCCTTACTTGTAATTGACGCGTGTTGAAATTCCCTATTCAAATCTCACAGCCTATATTCACAGGGATAAAAGTTTCATTAGCTTTTCCTCATTTCGTTTTGTGTTGTGCTCTTCGCTTCTGCTTGCACATAAAGCGTGTCACCCAGGATGGAATAAAGTAAAAAATTCTTAAAAATTCAAAATTTAACTTTTAATTCGAAAGTCTCTCTTCTGTCTTTGTAACTGCTTACTGCTTCAAATAAAATTTAGGTGTTGCATAGTGTGTGTATGTGCGTGCGTGCGTGTGTGTGTGTGTGCGTGCGTGCGTTCTTTAGGTCATAAACAACCATCCTTATATGAAATTTATTCAGGTACTTATGGCACCATTTTCTGCATACCTACTTTCCATTACGTTTCCTAAATAATTCATACGATTCTAACATCCCTATTGAAAATTGGATAAAATATTTTACCAGTTATCTTTATATACACAATCATTAATACGAAAATCATTAAATCATTCTGTTACATTCTCTATGATTACTTTAAAGTGACAGAATTTACATTTGAAAAGAAAGTTGCTTTAAATACAGGAATTGAATACAGGAAAATAATTGGAAATTGAATAACGTATTCCAAAATTTTGCTTTATCGTCTATCAAAAAATTTCGTCTGTTATCAATGGTCTAAACATTAACCCTATATCTACTGAATTATGTTGCCATCAATTTTCCATCTTCATTTTTGCACTAGTAGTTAAGTTTTCTTACAGAATAATCCCAGGGAACCCAAGAAAAAAAAATTTAATTCATAGAAATATCTTAGTTAATTTAATTATCAATTAAATATTTTACTTTCCTCTTTTAGATTATATTAACTTCTTGCTGTTTGGGTTACATTCTCCGTGTTTTTTAGAATACCATTGGCAAAAATACTCATATTACGAAAATATAATCCAGATTTAAATGGATTAATAAGTACCAATAAGTAGATAAAGGGTTAAGATGTTGTCAGACTCATTATAATTTAGAAATGAAATTATGAATGAGAGTTGAAGCAAAATAATACGAGAAAAATTGTGTGGTGCAAATATAAGTGTAGTTTAATACACATTTATTTATTTAAATTAAAATTTAATTGTCGTATATAACCTTTCTCTTAGTCAAATATCTGTCAGATCTAAGCTTTATTCTTTACAACATACGATAAAATTACATAATTTTGTTTAAATCAGTTGCCCCGAAACAATTAACAATTATAGCATTGTCAGTATTTATCATAGAATAAAAAATTAAATTTCATAATAATTCCAAAGTGGAAAAAGGTCTTTGAATTTGACTGATAAAAACAAAAAAGGCAATCACAAATTAAGGGGCATCTAAAGTGCAGCGTCAGCCAATCGAGTGCCATGTTGAGAAGATCCGATTGCACACGATTTAAAACCAGCTCCGCTATCATAAATAGAAATCATTTCGAACGCAGTGACGTAAATTATGTAAAAGAGATGGCAAGGTGTTACGAGGAAAGGCCAACGTAATCTGAATAAAATTCGAGAATAATAAACGCGAAGATATTAACAATGTTCTTTTTTTGGACTCCGAGCCAACACACGTGTCGAAGTAAAATACAAAAAACAAATCGCGAACAAAAAAAAAATAAATAGAAGGTAAAGCGATAACCTTGAGCGCGGTCGAAAAACACTGGAGCACACACTCCTGCTTTTGGGCCGATGCCAAAATCGGAAACTTTTCACATTTGTTTTTTCGTTTTTTCGAAAGTTGGGCTCATGGAGTTATGTCATCTGGCAGGTTACATAACGCCTTCGATTTTATTTATTCAGAGGTTTTTTTTACTTCGCTTTTTTTTTTTTTTTTAGCTTATCAATTGTGGCTGAAGTGTTATCTCCGTACATCCACGTTTTGGGGGTTGTTATTGAGCGCGTGTTTTGAAGAGTATCACGAAAAAGCAGCTAGTCTGACCGTCAGGCAACTTGTTGCGGTTTGGTTTCGCCCGCTGGATGGATGAATAATGATGCCAAATAGTTTAGCTCGGGGTTTTAATTATCCTCCAGAAAAGGAAGCACACTTTTTTCCTTTTGTCGTTTTTTGTTCTCCGGCATTTACGGTTTTCTTATATTAATTTTCGATGTAACTTATTTGTGCTATTAAATAAACATTTAGAAATTTTGCTAGTTTTTCTGGCTGTAGAATTCATATTAAGTAAATCTATCTAAATAACTGAAATTGATTTAGGAACAGGTCAAGTATCTAAAATAAGAAACATTCATTGGTGACAAAATTAATCATTATGTAACTAGTTGCCGATCGATTTCTTTGTCGGCAAAAAAATTATTATGTCAGAACATGATGCTGTTTTTGAGATGAGGTTTTTAGCGTCAACAAAAATCCATAGGCGAAAATTTTATTATCTACACAAGCATCTAAAAAAAAATCAGCTTTTAATAACGTGTTGCCATTCCATTTATAAAAGCTCCAATTAAAAAAAATAAGTTAATAAATACAGCAAATAAAACGTAGAACAATGTCATTTTGAGCCCGTGATTATATGAAATGAATTAAATAGGAAATGTGATATTTTTTTAAAACAATATATGCGGGACAAAGTTTTTTGGATCGTTTGCAATAATAAAGTTACTGATTCGTTGAAACAATAAAAATGGATAAAAATATAATTTAACTTGCACGATCACGTGGTGACTGGCCGTTCAAGAAATTGTTCTGACATGACACATTGAAATATGAATAGAAGATTTCATTTTAATCTTTTTCTTTATTTTGAAATGTGATTGAATTCAAATAAAACGGGTTTTTTCATGTGAATAAATAATCATAAGAATCAACAGAATGAGAGGCTTTAATCTGAATTTGAATTGAATTCATTTTTCTTTATTTGTCGTTCTTTTTCCGAAATACCTTTGAGTAAAAAAACTGCATACATACATCTAAAATTTTTTGGACTATTTTTACTCATATGTCACAAAACATTTTACTTCTCCCAAATATTCAGAATGAATTAGGGCGTATGAGCTCAATAATACAATATTTTTAATGCTTGCCTTGCGTGGTGTTTGGCCTTTCAAGAAATGACGTTCTCACATGATACATTGAAACATGCATAGAATCATTTAAATCTTTATTTGCATTTATAATGAGAAAGAGCATTTTACTCAAGTCAGCAGATGAAGAAGATAAAAGTCGGATTTGCAAGGTTTTAAATATCAAATTTTTATGAAATATGGATATTTATACTTCCATTTTGAGAAAAGAAAAAAAAATTGGTTACTATTTCTCCTTCTGTTATTATTAAATAATTATATCCTAAAATAGTTTTAAAAATGTATTTAATTTTCTATTTAACCTTTGGAAGCACCTTGAAAGTTTGAAATTAAAAATGTATTAATATTTTCGATTAAAGACAGAAAAAAAATACGCATAATACTTTGGAAATATTTACATAACTAAAATTAAAAATTTGAAAAGAAATCAAGATTTTTCATATTCAACTTTATTATAAGAATTTGTTTTCTAATTATTTTTAAGGTTTTTAATTTCTTAAACAATTATAATATGAAATATAAAACCAAATTATAAGCTAAACTATGAAAGTTAACCATATTTAAATCATGTTGGTCGAAAATGTTTATACAATATATTTAATATTAATATCTTTTAATTATCTTTAATTAATCATTTATTTTGTGTTGTTTAGCTTCAGCTTAACGTAGGACGATAGCGGTCAGTTAATGTAAACTATAGTTCTGAAATTTTGTATACAGATCAATTTCCTTACATCAGTAATGTTTACGATTTCTTTTGATTATAATTGATTCACTTATAACTTTATTTGACCTGCTCCATAAATAAACAATAATGGCAAACCGGATTCTATCCTAAATCCTTGTAGACCTTCCTTGAATCGAGCTGTTCATGGAATCAATAAAGATTTTATTGATCGTTTGTTTAGTTATTTTAAAAGGCATATTTTTTTCCTCTGATACATCCACTCCCATTCCGTTTTGCGACTGCTGATACAAAACGGGATGTTATTGATGTTTATTTGGTGTAGGATTCGTCTATCTTAAGAGACGAACTCTAAATATGTTCTTCTGGTGTCTTCCTATTTTATTCCTCAATCAGAGTTCAAAGACTTTCTTGGAATGTTAAAAGGACTGTACGAAAAAGGTTCAGAATCCAAACGGACGCAACTGTAAAGATGCCGATTCTTTTTCCCATTACCAATGCTTAAATTAAGTAGTAGCCAAGCATAATAGTAACATGAAACATCTTTATAAAACCAAATTAATTATCTGAGTCGATTAATAAAACCTGAATAGCGATGTCGCATATAGAGATCTCCAGACAGACGAGTTAATAAAAAAAGGCAAATATTTAAAAATTCAAGGTGAATTAAGTCATTATGTCAATGAAAATTAATTTTCCATATATATGCTTGATAATAAGCAATTAAAACTGTCCTTCTAAGATTTAAAATTATATAAAATTAACAGTTATGAGTTCTGGATTTTATTTTTCGACTCATAGAAGTCGTAGAGATAAGGTTTTAGTTTTTGTTTTGAATATCTAAAGTCTTTCTCTGTGACATTATATATATAACTAATTTATAGTCGCACATTTCTGTTTATCTTTTTGAATATAACTCCAGTTTTTATTTTGATATGATTTTAATGTGACAAATCCTTTCTTAATAAATATTCTACAAATTGGTATACGTATCTCCAATATCCGTTAACTATTTCTCGAGTTTTTGTGGTTTAAACATACAGACGCTTCTAGGAAGCTTCATTTTATACAATGTATGGATATTAAAGTTTATTGAATTATGATATCTTATGCTCACTGTTTAAAACAAATGCATAAAAAGAACGATTCATATTTAATAATTTTTATTTTCCTAAAATTATTGCTTCCATTTTGATTTTCCATTGACAGCAGTTTTTTTTCGACACTTTTTTATTTTCACTAATCAAATAATTACACCAGAAAAGCAATTATGGTACATGGATCATTTTCTTCACACATCATTAATATGGCACCATTATCATACTAATCAAATTACCAATTAGTGATAATAATTAGTAATTAATCGCAATGAAAAATTACTTCCTTCTCGTGCAATATTAGCAAAAAGAGGAGTTAATAATTACTAATAACGATTTTTAATAAAAAATCTCAGAAAAATATATGCCATATTTTGCTATCAAATAAAATGTGTGTGAAGATTGAAAAGTACAGAATTTTTAGCTTTTTGAATTAAGACAAAAAGCTTAAATCAATGAATTAATTCCAATTACAGTTTTTTAATGAGATGATTAACTTTCAGTTCAACTGAAAACTTTTGGATCTTTAAGTCCAAACTTGTTAACCCCTTAACCGGTTTGCCCGTACGCCGTACGTGCATCGATTTATCGAATTTTGATAGTTGTAAACAAAAAATAAATCATTCATAACAATAATAATTCAATAGTAAAATGACTTCGAATACGTAGATAAGCCAAGTATTCCATGGATTTTCATTTGAATAAAAAAAAACAGAAAATATTTCCAAAATAGAAGGTGTCATAGTATTAGATAGTAAGGAAAATAAACCGATTAAGGTGTTAATAATTCTAATTCTAATTCTATCGTCATAGTTTCTATTTATCAAGCGATGTGAAACTGAAAAATATTCTTCGTGAAAATAAGTTGTTTCAATAAGCATCAACGCCCTAAAGTCTATACAGGATAATTCAAAAATATATTCTAATAAAGTTGATCGGAATCTTGGAATAAAAAAAACATGAATGAATCATAAATTTTTGTTAAGCACAACTATAATATGCTCCATGCTGAGGATATTTTTTAGATCACTCATTTTATCAACAATATCTTATATTTTAATTTTTATAGTTAAATATTTGCATTTATTTTTCTCTATATTACTCTATTTCCACAATTTTGATAAAATAATCTCTCAGAATTTTTAAAAATCATTCATAGAGTGAAAATTGTATTTTTTAAAAAACCATCACGAAACTAAAAGAACGCATTAGAATCAATCTAGCGATTTTAGATAACCATTTACTTTTTGCAAAGAAAAAAAAATTCATCGAGTTCAATTCTTCTTGTAGTAAACTATTGCTCTAGCATACTGCACAAAATATACCATTAAAATAAAACAGAAAAAAAATGCAACTTATGGCGCGGGAATTGACGAATTCAAAATCGCGGTGTGTGACCTTAGGTAACGGGTGATTGAATTGGAAACTTTTAATCCTTACTCTTGGGCGGTATATAAAAATAGCTGAAAAGGTGAGAAACCGTTGCCAACTAATTTCAAGGATTAATGCAAAAATATACCAAAAACGCTGACAGATTTCTTAGGTCTAGCGGCGAAGGGAAAAAAAAAGTGCTCTATTATAACCATGTCAAGGTATGAAAGAAAGAAGGTCTTGCAGTTTTTCCAAAATCGAAAAAGAAAATGTTATCATTGAACTCGAATCCTTTGTAAATGTCTTAGAATAGTGCCACGCCGAGAGGCTTAGCAGGATATTGAAAAGAAGTTTTATTTTAACTGTTTTTTAAGATGTGAATTATTCTTGTTTTACACCTTCAGAATAATTACTTAACTAATGTGTGAAGAGATAATGGCCAAATTTATCTCTTCACAAATAAGAATTCGTTGCGTTATGCCATAAGTAATTCATAACACGATGAGATAATTCATGTTTTTAATTTCGAATAATAATTTAAAACACGAATGGGAAGTCACTGGAATATAAATTTTTTAAAAGGACACATTTTCTCTGTATATAAATGACTAACTTTGGCGATACTGGAATGACTGCTTTGCTTTGTAAATACATTTAATGCACTATAATTTCGTTGATCAATGCTGTGGTGAATACCATCCATATATACCAGCCAACATCCCTCAGACCGAATTGCACTTTTGGCCCAACGGATTTGGTACTGGACTACTAACCATAAGGTAAGGAGTTCGAGCCTAGCGCTTTCCACTAAACCCACCCTAAAATGCTATTAATTAAATACAACAAATAAATTTTCGATATTATAGTAGACCTGATAGAAATCCCATAGATATAAGATCGAAGGACAGTCGAATTTACAAAAACATTGGATTTGAAGCAGTAAATTCATATTAAACACGCATTTTAATGGAAACCGCATTACATATTATAATATACAGTTTTGAAATCCACACGTACCAGCCTGATTTTTTTAATACTATTAACCTGATCTTCTGAAGAACCAGAATGATGGATATTAAACTGGTGCAATTTGGGATTAGTAAGAATGTACTGTAATCTTTTTCTTTAAAAAAATTGTTCATTTAATAATTGATAGATATAGGTCATGAAACTAAAATCTGCAAGAAACCGTAATTTCATGAACTTTAAAAAGCAAAGACTGAAGTACGAGTACACATTAAATTATTTAAAATGTTAATTTTATAACATATAGGAATATTAATTATTAATATATAGAAATCATAAAAAGTAATTTTTAAACTTAGTTTTGCTGGATACTTATTAATACTAAAAATTTTCCTAATAAAATTTTTATGCTTGCAAATAAATTATTAATTAACTAACAGGGCTAGAGTTTCAAGAATTTTTTTATATCAGTTATTTTTAACAATAAAATAAATAAAAACATAAAATATATTTTTATGTATTTTGACAAAATTAATAAAATAATTAAAATGAATCATTATCATGTTGTATGAGATAGAAATGTGTCGAAATATTAAACTCATAATATGAATTGTTCAATTAATATTATGCCATTCATAATTGTTAATTTTAAATTTTTGTTACAAATATAGTTACAATTTTAAATGCAGTAATACATGATACTCAGTTTAAATTAAAAATCTGTTTCAATAAATCCCCATTTTATTATATTGTAGACAACCTAAAGTAAGTTAGTTTGACTAAGCAAGAAATATTTTCAAGATGTTTTTCTGAGACTTCTGAAAACACTTGTAAGAAAGTCCAACTTTTAAAATTGGATGGTCAAGGAGTTATGTTTAGATTTGAAGCACGGTAAACACCAGAAAGGGAATATCAGCGTATGAGTAGTGTCCATTATCTGACCATTGTTCTCTGTTTCTAGTGCACCAGGCGATATATCAAAACAATCATATTAAATTTAATTTATGGAATCAAACATTCAAATCAATAGAATCAAACATTCAAAATCTCTCCATCGATAAAAAAAATATTTCATGCATCGTAAATATGTCAAAAATAGTTGATTCTCTGAGCAAGATCTTTGTACTAAAATTACAACGAATAGAATAAAAGTGAAGAGGTTTTTTTTTCATAATTTGTCAGCTTTTAAATTTTTTATATTTTAAAAAGATAACGCCATTTTATTATTATCATTTTTTAATATATTGTTTAACAAATAATAATTAGTTTAATACAACCATGTTTCACAGAAGGCATCTTAAATAATAGTATATTCAAGATTAATATTTAAACGCAGAGAATAAAAGTTTTGTAGCAAGTGAGCAAAATGTAACTCTCTCCAGATTATTCTAGAAACAATGTTAAAAAAATCCGTTAATAACAAAATGCTAGCAACAATCGTATAAAAAAGTCAAGGATAATTATCTGAGTAACCCACATTACTTCTATAAAGGAAATATGCAACAGATATGCAGTTAATTCTCCGGATTATTTTGTTTATATAATTATCTCATTAATATAATTTCGAGTATCTTCCATTTAATGATGATAATAACTCAGGAGGAAAACAATTACATCTTGAGTGGGCTTATGAGATGTTTTATGTCAGAAGTTGCGAAAACGTCCCCAAAGAACATTTTGTATAACTAAGCAGCATTATCATTAATCGGTAGAAGTACTGAACAGAAGAAAAAAGATATTTAGGTCACATTTCATTATTATTTCCTGATATATGAGTTACAAGAAAGGAATTATAAAAAATTTCTGCATTGTTACTGCAATAGTTAAAACGAATTCTGCATTGTCACTGCAATTTTTAAAAAAATTCTGCATTATTACTGCAATTCTTAAAAAATTCTGCATTGTTACTGCAATTCTTAAAAAATTCTGCATTATCACTGAAATTGTTGAAAAATTCCGCAATGTTACTGCAATTCTTAAAAAATTCTGCATTATCACTGAAATTGTTGAAAAATTCCGCATTGTTACTGAAATTGATGAAAAATTCTGCATTGTTACTGAAATTATTAAAAAATTCTGCATTGTTATGCTGCAATGGTTTAAAAAATCTGCGGTATTAGTTCAATTGTTGAAAATTCAAAATCTAGATTTTGTCGAGAATTTTTTTACGTATTAGACCCTCAGCTTGAAAAACTCATTTTTGGAAACTGCCTGCTTGTCTGTGACAAAGATAACTCAAAAACTCTTCGATCTAAGCAGATGAAATTTGGTATATATATACACCAAATTTGTAAACTTCTTCCAAATTTTGAGGAAAATTTATTTATAAGAATGTTTATCAGTTTGGCTACTCGAATATAAGTTAACGCGATAACAACAAGACGAAGAGAGCAAGGTAAATAAAATTCGATACACAGGTTTAATATCTATATTTCTGACATCCGTTAAATTTTGAGCCAAATCCAACTTAGGAGTGAACACTAGTCTGTATCTTCAGAAGTATTTATACGCAGTACTTCCAAAAAATGACTTAAATTTAGCAAATTTGGTAATACATTTGTGATCACAATTGAGCTCTGTGTTAAATTTTAGTTTCATTTGGTTGGGGAAAAACACGTCTAAAAGTAAATTTGATTTTCGGTCATTTATTAACCTAATAGTACTTATTATCACCCAAAAAACGATTTCTATCTTTAAAAAGTAGCTGGATAGTCTTGCAATAGAAATCAATCATATTCTTTGTAAAAAAAACTGAAAAAAAAA
>JAOUZG010016644.1:12114261-12131735 GCA_026289955.1 Argiope argentata | reverse complement strand
TATATATATATATATATATATATAGGAATGAACATAAATTTTATATACAAAAATATAGATTCATTCATAACAATTATAATTCAATAGTAAAATGACTTCGAATACGTAGATAAGCCAAGTATTCCATGGATTTCCATTTGAATCAAAATAAGAAAATATTCCCAAAATAGAAGGTGTCATCTTATTAGACAGTAAGGAAAATAAACCGGTTAAGGGCTCAAAAAGAACGGAAATTTAAAACGCGATATGCAAGTCCCACATATGAAATACCGACTGTATTTCGTATTCCATTGATATAAATACTATATATCTATGCCACTGATATTTGTACTATGCTGTATTAGTTGTGTATCTACTTTCAGTCTCAGAGGACATTTTCAGTCTTTCAGTCTTTAGGACATTCAGGACTTTCAGTCTTTAGGACATTCATATAGTACTAAGCAAGCTAGATATATTTTTATTAAAATGGGGATTGAAACAAATAAAAAGAATAAAATGAAAAAAATGAAATCTTAATAAAATTCAAGATATATCAAATATTTCAAGTCCGATCGTAAATTTCAAGTTTTTATGTGAGAATATTATTATTTTAAGTCATTATTTATCTTAATTAATCATAAAAGTTAATTATAAAGTTTATATAAAGTGTCGTTATTAATAAAAACGACACTTTTCTTAGTTTCCCGCCAATTATCTTGAGTAAGACTTCAATTTGTATTCTTTCCACGCTATTGAGGTTAGGCTTAACATGTTTTCGAACGATTATTTCAAATGATTCTGTTTATCCTCTTAGTATTAGATGCATCTGAAATTAAACATTGTTAATTAATCGATTTTTGGATTTATTTTGTAGTACTTTTGAATTAAATTATAAGAGAATAAAGGACTTTAAAAATTTCTAAATCTGCATTGCGTTACCCCAACTGGAGTAGAATATTCACGCATGCGCAGTGTGTTGTAACTGTTGGCAAGTGCGTTTTCATTTTTAGTAAAAGTTTAAACATTTTGTGTATAATACTGTTGTAGCTATTTCGATCGACAAATAAAATAGACTTGATTTGATTTTAAAGAAATAATGACTCGATATAATATTCTGCTTTATTTCAGGTACAAATTATAAATAAATTGTTTTTAAGTTAGTTCTCTGCTTTTCCATGCATACGAAGTCACGGGTAAAAGTAAGAAAATAAATAAATTTCGTCGATCAAGGAAAAGAAACAAATTTCAGCATTTTAATTTAATGCAGATAATTTATAACTGCTTGAACACTTTTTTACGCAAACAATTGAGGTCAACTGTTTTTTATATTTATATAATACAAGGAAAAAACTGGAGGAGTGTACTCTTTTATCGTGTTCTTTTATTATCCTAAACGCATCTAATTAGAATAAAGATAAGTTCATTCAATAGTAAATTACTGTCGCATACGTCAATAGTTTGTGTAATACCTATAATAATCCCATATTTGAATACAGAAGTCGTCATCAGACAGTGTTTATCTTGTAACTAGCCACTAACCATCTGTTTAAACTTAAAAGAGAATCCCTGTTTTGGCTATCATGAACGATATTTTTTCAAAGACAATAGATAGTTTTGCTTCAAAATATAAAATTACTTTGGAAATTCAAAAAATTAATAATAATGCTTTGTTTACTTCCTCATTCACGTGTTAAAAAATCCAATAAAATATTCTAATTTCGACTTTAGAATAAGGAAATCAATAAATACTCAAATAGGTTCTTAATAATTCACATTAGATGTATTTATCTGTTTAACAAAGGAAATCAGCAAATCATCGATCAAGTTCAAAGTAATAATCCATAAATTCGTGTAATGATATTTTAAAATCCAATTTAAATCTTCATAAATGCCTCATTTTTTTAATCTATAAAACTATTATAAATGTGAAAGTTTGGATGGATGGATGATGTCAGTCAATCACACCAGAACAGCTGAACGAAATTGGATGAAATATAGCATAGAGATAGATTTAGTTTAAAATAGGATAAAGGCTGCTATTGATTCCGGTTAATTGAGCAGTTAATTTTTTATTAATTAAAAACTAACTTTCCTGCCAAAAAAAATCTTTATTTCTCCACCACCAAATAAGTAAGACTTCAGTTTGTTTTTCCCCCTTGCCCAAAAGATTAGGCTTAACATGTTTTTTCAACCGGTTATTTCAAACGATTATGTTTATTTTCTTAATTTTTGATGCATTTGAATAGATTGAAAAAATTAAAAACTGTTAAACACTAATAATTTTAAAGTTTAAAATTAAACACTGTTAATTAAACCAATCTTTCGGTTTCATTCTGAAGCACTTTTGAATTAAAATAAAACAGAATAAAGGAAATTAAAATTTTCTAATCTGCGCTACCCCAATTGGCGTAGAAAATTCACGCATTTTCATTGCCCTAATTAACTTCAAATCATCAGTTCTCACACATACACACAAAAATTTACCAGCGTACGAAGTCGTGGGTAAAAGCAAGTCTTACATAAGTCCAATTTATCTGCATTCTAAAATGTTCTCTTATTTCCTGATCCAATTCCATTTTTTATTTAATTAAATATACGTACGTTCTTTAAAAATGCTCACTTCCGCAGGCCCTCAACCTCTGAGCGAAGGGACAAAAATCCAGGATCCTTTAACAGTTCTTTTAAAGCTAACTAAATTTCCCTTTCCTGAATCGACACGTGTCAAAGAAATCTCTATCAAAATCTCCTTGTAAAACCAATGAAGGGAAAAGTTTTGGTTTCTTCTGCGACATAGATTGACGTATTTCTTACTGCTAATTCTTTGTTCGTAAATTATGTCTGCCTGGTGGAATAAATTAAAGTTTTAAAATTTCGAAAGTTTCTTCGATTCGGCCACGCATTTGACAAAAATATGTGTACATATATATATGATATTTACCAAAGAAACCGCAAATTCGTGAATCGATTCACAGCATGAATTAACTTGTATATTTAACACATTTATTTAAATTAAGATTCCTGTATATAGATTTCTTCTTACATATGAAGAAATCTATACACATGAATTCTTTAGAAATTAAATTACTCAAATACAAAATCTAGCTTTAATGCAAATGAAATATGTTCAACTTAAAATAAAACGGCATTTTCTCTATGATGGTAGTAAATTATAATAAGTATTGTTATTATATTCATCGTTCTTTTAATAAAATAAATATGATAACATTATATTGAATTTCATAATAATAATATAATAAAATTGCATTTTCTTTATGATGATATTAAATTATAATAAGCAGAGTTGTAACTATACGGATTGGCATTTTTAATCAAACATAAATAAGAAAACATATTTAATTACATAATAACGAAATATCCTTTATTTAGCAACTAAATAGTTATTCAGCAACTAAATGATCGAAATTGCAAAATTTTAAATTGAATTAAAATGGATGTAAATAGAATATGTTTATTATACATACCTGTAAAATGATATAGGACTATTCTTAGAAGTTTTTTCTTCGAGTCCAATTGCACAGCATTAATTAACCATGGCTTAAATAAGCTTTAAAATTCGATAGTTGAAAGCAAGAAAAGATCATCCATTGAAATATAATGAGGAATAGATAATGGAATTACAGAGAATACTAATTCTATCCCAGGTCACGTGGTCTTGTTCTACACAAAAGTAGAGTTACACTCTCTCTATCAGTATAATCATTTTTTTTTCCGTACTACCCAGCAAAGTGCAAGCAATGAAAAGTTTTATATCATAAAAGTTTAAAATGTACAATACATTATGATGTATAAATAGTCATATATAAAGAGATTTAGAGAATTAAAAAGATACTAAATTTTCCCTAAAGACCGAAAAGTCACGTTGTCTAAAGCAATTCATACAAGATTAAAATTGATTAAGTAATGGTCTCTTTTCATGTTTAACTAATCGTCCATGAGTTACATAATTCGAAAAAAAAGATGCCATTTGTTTTATATATATATAAATAACTGGAAGCTTCACCAAAGAAATTGGTAGCCTTGAAGTGTAGTAAACTTCATATGCATGAATTATTTAGAGGTTTGATTATATAAATGCAGACTCTGCCTGCAATGCAAATGAAGTAGGTGTTTATTTATGGGCTGGTTAATTTAAAAATAGAATGCCACTTTTCGCATAATGATTATAGATTATGGGGATAAGGAAAAAAATTGGTTAGCATTTAAGTCACGTTTATTGTTAGCTATTCCAAAGCGGCAGAAGTTTCAAAAATAGCAAAGGGTCACATTGATGAAGTTTTGTGACATTTGTGATTAATCATCTATTAATCTTAGAGTTATTTCAAGACCTTTTTCGAGAAAATATCGGGAGCTTGGGGTATATAAGACATTTTTTCTTTACATTTCAGATTTTATTTTAGATACTAAACATTCTATTAAGAATATTTAGTATCAAACATTATTACGTAAAATAATTATAGTTTAAAAATATAATGTGAACAACAATACAGCATATTTATATATTTTTGAAGTAACCAAATATAAAAGAATTTAGAAAAATAAAAGACACTTTGTTAAAGCAATGAACATTTTTAATCATTAAAGATATTTAATGAACTTCCCAGATTATTTAGTTAAATCTTTTTGTAAAAAAATCCTTTAATTTTTTTCAATGAATCATTTCAAAAGATCTTCTAACATTATAAAGCGTCCCGCAAACCGAAAAAGTAATAATTTCGTATATTCGACAAATTATATTCTAGTTATTGATTAGAAAGATGATTTCTGATAAATATAACATATGTAAACATATATAATGTCAAAATCCTTTTTAGTGTTTATATGAAATTGAATTGTGAATTCTAATTTCATATCAAAATTCTTGTTCAGGTTTAATTTATAAATATCAAGAAATAATCAGATTCATAATTTTTTAGTCTTTAAATTTACAGTCCATTTTACTTAAGAAAAGAGAATACAGATGAATTTTTCCAGATGTAATTAAAAAAATAATTAACTCTTACATAGTTTTGAATAATAAAATTTAAATCTATACTAATTTTTCTTTTAAATATCCACTGATGACAATGTAGCGTATTAAATTGCCCAAGTAGTTTTCTTGAAATTAATAGTGAAAATGAAACTAACAAGTCGAGCAAAAACACTTTCGTTTGACTTAATGGTGGGTTTCTTTCCTTTTCAAAAAATGTAGATATTGTTGTTTTTTCTTGTGATACTTGCAATGGGCAATCTTGCTGAGGTAGTCAGCGATTTAAAGTCTAATCGTCGTCTCTTGTTTTTGTAGTAGCGCCAACTAGGATCAGGAGTACGACTTTTGCTACTCACTTAACACATTCGCTTGCGCAGCTTCTTTTTACAGAGGTGCCCGTTCACACACTTCACAGAAAGAACACTGAAGACAACCATGCCCGAACCGGGAGTCGAACCCGGGACTTCCAGATCACAGGGAAGACGCGCTACCTCTATGCCAGGACACCGGCAATGCAGATACTTCACAGAAGAATGGAAACTGACAATTTTTCATTCACTGAAGGCATTTTTAAATAAATTGAAGTCACACAAAGTTTTAGTAATTTAAACAGATCAGTGTAACATATCAGTGCAAGTATATACAAAAAGTCAGTTAATAATCTTGAGGCCCCTCTTCTCCCACCCCTCTTCCACCACTTCATACAGTTTCACAACTTCAATACTGCGACGACTATCGTAATAAAAGTATGGTTTTGGAAATGTTTATTAAATTAATTCAATGTTAATAATAATGTGGAAATGTTTAATTTGTTTAAGATTCTCAAAAAGCCTTTTTGTTGTTCAAAAATTTAGCAAATATCCCTTATTTTGCAGAAAAAGTTTATTTATAACCATATGTTTTATAATTATAGTATTATTACTTGTAATTGATCAATGGAAGCATTCTTACACAAGTTTAAGTAATATAATCTAATTTAGAGAAGTTTAGAACAAGTATTTTACATATCTGAACAACTAAATTTTTGTTCTTGCGATGTGCGAAAATTTTGTTTGCTTATTTAGTAGCTTTGATATTCAATAGCTGATTTGACATATTAATATTAATTGTAAACAAAATTGCAGTGATTACAAAATTACAGTAACTCTTGAGTAAATAATTTTCATGACGAAAAATGCAATGAATGCCAAACACGCTGTAGCGATTGAAGGTCGCGGTACGAAACTGCGACGCTAGGGCCAGTAGCCGAGTAACATAGCCACTATACCAAAAGTCGACTTCTGTATCATTGATGTTATATGGCTTATGGAAGCTAGCGCCACAGTACTCCCCCACCAGTGAGTCGGCAAAGAAGCGAACGATTTTGTATTAAGCCAAGTGTTATGGCGAGTTGCTGCTTGCTCGTCAAGTGTGTCTGACGATTTTTGTTTGTTTGTTTTGCTTTTGTCAAGTGAGTCTGACGATGTTGCATCGGGTAGATGACGCCAAGACTGTTGCGGAAGGTTGCGTTGTCAAGATCACCAATGTAGGGATTGAAGGTTGCGGTACAAACCTGCGACGCTTGGGCCTGTAGCCGAGTAACATAACCACTATACCCAAAGTAGACTTCAGTATCGTAGATGTTATCTGGCTTATAAGGCTAACGCATATGATAAATACTCATATATATATATTTAGAAATATTTTTCGTTGTGTTTATTTTCCTGTAAGTATTTTTGGCTTAGATTCTATTTTGTGGTCTTTATTTATATTCATTCAATATTAATACTTTGATATTCGAAGTTTCTAATTCTATTATTTATTGTGTGAATTAAAAATGTATTAAGATTACGGACTCAAGCAATAATAATAGTTAATAGAGGAGAAAATATATGATTTTCAGGTATTTCAAAGTTAAAAAATAAAAGAATTTGTGGTTAGTAAATGCAGAACTAAAAGGAAACGTCTATTAACACATTTCCAAAAATGTGACTTTCAAATCAGTGCGATAAATTACCTTTAATAATGCAATAAAACTGACAAACTCAATGTCTTTAACTCAACTACACGAATATAATGAAAGGAAAAGGAATAAAATTCTATTATATTCTAAGTAGCTATATAGCACTTTTAAAAATGTAAAAAGTCTAATATATGAAACAAAATTAGGTCAGACAATTACACTCCCATGTAGTAATTTTGAAAGACAATGATCACTGTACATGCATATTAAAAGAGGCTTAGTCTACACAATAAAAACAAAAGTGAGACTGTCTGAAGAGAGTAATTTAGATTTAATGCTGACAGATTGTTGTGAGTAATGGATGTGATTAAGTAGAGAAATGTGTTTAATATTTTGATAAAAATCAGCAAGATTAGTCTTTTTGAAACTTTCTCGAATGCATAGCAATCCTTTTCTAGCATACATTTGCCAACCTTGGTAAAGCCGTGAAGCTCTAAAAGTTTTATTTTCCTGCATATCTGTGCTTAATAGCATCGCAAAGAAAACCGAGCATTCATTTTGAATACAACTTTTTTCAAAATTTCACAAAGAGCTACAGCTCTAAAAACAAAATATCGTACCGTTTTCATTTACTAGAATTGTTGAGGTTTTTTTTAGCTATCGTGTCGACATGCATGTAAAGCCCAATAAACTATCAACTCTTAGTAGTATTTAATTGAAAATTCGATACATCTACTCTTTAGATGCTAAAACTATAAATTTCATTTCATTCATAAGGATCGTTGTTATCCCATTTATATACGTATTAAAATACAGAAAGACAGATATACCAATTACAAGACGGACTTGATAACGAATAAACATTTTAGATGTATAATCTGTAAACCAAATTTATATAATCAAACTCTTTAGATTTTATAAACTTTACATTCAACTAAGCACAAGCATACTCATGAATGTATTTTGATCGAAATTTAGAAGAAATTTACAGTTTTAATGTAAAGACACCTACTATATTTCTTTTGTCTAGCTGAAAACGTTTTTAAGTCACAAACAGACCGACATAGCGACAGAAATAGAGGCAGAATTCCAACAATGTGCGTTTTGAAATCAGAGAGGTATGAAATGTAAATATTTTTCTATATCTCGGATTCGAATTTTTCGACGATTATAACACATTTTCTCTTTGCATATTTCGAATACGAGAAAGTAAAACGAACTGTTTCAAAATATGTTTAAAAACCGGTGGAATAATTTTATGGGAATGGAACTAATGTTGGTGCTAAAGAACTAGTATTTTGTTTGAGTTTTAATAGCATATAAAAATAGAATAATAAATTTCTGTGGTGATTGTTTGAATTACTATAAATAGTTAAATGTTGGAAATAAATAAAAACTTTCTGCTGAATCATATCTTTTATTCTACTTCTTAGCAGTTAGGCTGAAATTTTTATCTAAGCAACGATATATGATTGTTAACCAAAGTGATGTGTTCTTTTTGAAAGGGTGAAAAAGAAAGAAAAAAACGTTTTATGTTATATTTTATGCAGTTATGTAGTAGAATTTGCTAGGAGCCTTCAAACCAACAATTTCATCAAAAAAATGAAGTTTTTAGAGCTCATGATATATGGTAGAATATGCGAGTTAATTAAAGTTACGGTAAGTATATTTTGAGAGGTGTAGGGAAAAAACCCTTAAATCCAGCTAAAAGTTTCTTTATGTTTAATTTTAAATGTGGGAATACCAATTAATTTTAAAAGCGCGGTAATAAATATTTTTTTAAATGTTGTAGGGCATATCTTAAGAAATATTCATTTAATAAAATTATGTATGAAAATATTTATATTTGTCCAACATTGTTAATATTTTGAAGTCATATATTAAGTCTGATCTGTCGATCTGAATGTTGCATCGTTTTCAAATATTCGCTAGCCAACGACTGTTGAGATTTTTATATTATTATTATTTACAGAATTATTATACAGCATTAACTAACAATTATATACATAATAATAAAAAACATACAAATTAATTTTGTAAAATTAAAACAAATCAATGATTATATGTTTAACCACTTTGCATACAATGACGTGTCTGACACGCGCATCGAATTACTGAATTTTTATTTTCAAATCAGCAACTAAGCCATAGAATTAAGTATTTAAATACGAAAAAACCAATATGAAACGATTTGGTATCCCAAATGCTCCATATATTATTTAAAAAACTCAAATTAACAATAAACTACGAAAATAGGATGAGTTATCTAATTAGAAAGTTAAATACATTCGTATGTGAAGTGGTTAAGCTCTAAAATGAATCATTGCACATTATAGAATGTCGCATCGTATAATTTTACCGAATTCTAATAATTAACATGAAATATTAACGTCTGATTTATAAAAGTTTTTTTAAATATATATGTTTAACCGTGTTACTTTTCCAACATCGCGCATTTCAAAGAACTACAATAAAAAAAAAGATCGCATTTTATTACGCTGTTTTTAGAACAAAATATTCCCAGCTGTTAAAGAGCGAGAAAAATATAACATCGTTATTAAAAGATTTTCTCTTCAGATAAGCCTGGTGTTAACACTTGAAAATTTTATCTCCCCAGTTGCCTTGGTGTTGATCTACATTTAGTAGGAAAAAATTCGTTCCTTTGCAATAGACAAGGGAATTAAGTCGAATAGTAAGGCACGTGCCGTTCGGAGATTGTTTACATTTCGGTTACGTCACTCGGGAAACGCTGAAATGGCTGGTTATGCAAGATCCTTTGACGCAGACAGCGCTTTGTCCTTGCGAGCGAAAACAACCTGCATCTTTTTTACATGACTTTGTGGTCATTAGGTTCTGCGAATCACATTTGCATAGAAAGGTGGACTTGTTGCTATTTTGTTTTCGGGGAGGTCCATTAATTACTTTAATATCAGTTTTCTTTGAAAAAAAGAAAGAATATAACTTAATTCTGGCGTTCATAAAAACATATTAGTAGACAGTTAGTGTTTGGGTTTGAAGCCCATTGTTTTTTAAAAATTACATTAAGTATCTTGCTGGTTATTTTCGAAAAATTTAGGTGGAAAACGTTTTAGAGATATTTTATTCTAAATGTAGCATAAATTGTTCCAGATCAATTTTGTTCAAACTGTAAATTTTAGCACTAAAAAAATAAGAAATCACATTTCATTAATTTGTACAATATATTTTATCGTAGTCAACCAACTATAAAATATTATACTAACAATTGCACACTTTTCTGATATAAAATTAGTACATAATGCATAAATAGCTTTTTACTGGTAATATTCAATTTTACAAAGGGCTAAGAGCAAAGGTTTATTTTATAAATTAATTGCATTCTATTTGCTTGAGATTTAATTTTTAAGGAATAATATCCATGCAATAACACAAGTCGGAAGATGTTTCAAAAAATCTTTTTTCTCTTATAAAAGCAATGCAATTTAAACGCAATCACTGTTTTTTAAATTTAATTTTCATAGTTTTCAAAAACAGTTGTTATAAACAAATTACTCCCAGAGAGTTGAAATGAAGGTTTGTTTTTTATTTTCACATGTAAATTCTATGCCTTTTTGTGACTTAAAAATTTATACTTGTGCAATTACTACATGGCATTGGCGAATAACAAGAAATATCGATTTTTGAGCTGAATCTGTCTTGCAATATTTGACTTTGGGGGGGGGGAGGAAAGTAATCATTAACATGAGGTTAACAAAGAAGAACCAGAAAAATCGAATTTGCATTTGAAAAACTTTTTTCCCGATCGATTCAACTAAAATTTTAGCTAGGATCTCAAATGTAATCAAAAGATCATATATTTAGTTACACTTATTTAAATCATTACTTTTACAGTACAAATCGAGAAATGGATGATTCAGACTTCTTGGCGGTTTCCGTTTCGAATTTGATGCGAATCTAACGTTTTTTATGCAAAACCAACGTAATTTTTTATTTATCTTGTTCTCAGCGTTTTTAATTTATTGCCTTCACTTATATTAGGACATCAGTTGAAATTTCAGCAGGACCGATTTTATGTCAATGGATTTTGTTCAAAATTTGATTTTGAGTTATGTTCACAGATAAACAAATATAGTTTTTTTAAATATACTTTTCACATTCAGTGAAATCCGAAATATAATTATTGTGAGAATCGAGTTAATATTTTATAACGAATCCAATGCTTTCTATTTATACTTCATATACCAAAAAGTAAAAAAAAAAAGAATTTGAAAGTTGAAGAAGGAAAAAAAATTCTAATTTTTAAATTAAACATCCCGATAAATAAGAAAAAATAAATTAAAAATAAAGTTAAGGCGTGATAAAAACGAAACACCTGCTAGCTTTAATCTTACTAGAATATAAAGGAAGCAGAAGCTATGAAAATTTATGGTGCAGCTGAAAAAATAATTACAACCGACAATCACTTGGAAAAAAAATGCTATTAAAAATACATGACTTTGTAACGTACTAAATAGTAGAAAATAATTATGCCAAAAATTTGGAAGCCAAAACAAAAACAATAAAAGCATGAGACGCAGATAAATGCGATGTTAGAAAACAAACTGCAATTCTCATTCATTATATATTTTAATTTTTCTACTATAAATGTTGAAATGTTTTTTTTTCGTAGTACATTTATTGTCATTTACTTTCTAACATAAACTGTTTTTCAACGCCTCCAGAATTTTGATTAAAGTTAATTTCTATTTTCTAGTACACTTTTCGAAAGCTTGTTTTATTATATTTATTATTTTCTAGAATATAGTCTTTAAAGAAAAAAGTTAGAATTACCATGTGATCTTTTATGGGATTTACTATGAAGAATGAACATCTTAATTTGTTCTTAAATAAATATAAAACATTCCATTTCGTAATGGAAATATTCTTAATCAGAAAAAATGTTTTACGTCCTTCGTTCTTATCTTATTTGTAATAAATAACAATATTAATAAAAGCACGAATTGTTGAACAGTATAATAAATAAAATCTGCTGTATCAAAAATGTTTTGTTACTTACATTTTTTCTTCTTCTTTTAACATAGTAACTTGTAATAGCTTTGGACATTTGGACAGCTCATTTATTCTTATTTAATCTCAGTATATCAAGAAGTGAAAGAAAAATCTATTACAAAATCCATCTTTACAAATATGAACGATGACGTGTTGCGAGAAATCAAGAAATATTTTTATTCATTTTTTAATACCTCAAGAATGATTAAACAAAGTTCAATAGCGAAACGGTTCAAAGAATTTTATACTTCTTTAATTCATTGGAAATTAAAGGAGCAGAACCTTGGGCGCATGGCTTTTATGTTTAAACAAATAACAATTACATTATAATATTCTTAAAGTTCTTTTTTCCCGTGCAACTCCGTCAGCCGCCTGTAAAATAGCATTTTAATGGGGAAAGATATTATTTTCTGTTAGTTTAAACAATGCCTCTCAATTTCCAGAAGGAAGTAGCATTCAATGGACGGAAATTTCATAGCATTTTGTTGATTGATCTTTTCTGTGCGCGTAAACTGTCATTGACCGACCGTAAATTTCAGTAGTAACGTTTTTATGGCGAAAAGAAAAAGTATGTTGCCTTTTCGGAGAAACAAACGCCAATAAAAAGTTGAAACCAACAAAATTTAATGAATTGAAAATTCTTTCTCTGAATTCGTGATGCTTTTTTTAAAGGAAATTTCTACGTAAATTTTTCAATCATTCCAAAGTCAAAAAGAATTTTCTAGGATCAATTTTGAATCCATTCACCGTTAGTTTTGTAGATGGCGTTTAGGCTTATCATGTGATTGTAACGTCACACTGAATCCATTAGTTCGATGTTCGGCAGCTTGTAATCAACATACAATAGACAAACCAAACTCTTCAATAACTTTGCGATTATCTGATGAATTTTAAAATTCATTAGAATACATAAAGTTAATAAAAGAAAAATGGCCTACCTTAGAAAATCCATTGATCTGATGTGAGAATCTATCGTGGAATGCAATTTTCTACCACACTGTTAACAGGCACACCGGATATACAGATAATCTTTACCCGTTTTATGTATTTCATTCTTTTTTAACAGCCTTTTTTAAATAAAATTCTAATTAGAAGATAAAACATGGACACAGCACTTTGCTGTCAAGCGAATTGAACATTTAGATATTCTGTATACAGCAACATACAAAGAGTCTTTTTCTTAATACTCATTTTTAATAAATATTTAATCAGAAGGCAAAAAAATTACATTATTAGCGGCTTACTGGGAATTTAGATGTTTTCAACATTACTTTTATAAGCATTCTTTCCTAGCACTTATTAATTTTTTTACTAGCTATTTTGAACAGAATTCTAATCAGAAATTTTACTTACTGAAGTAAAAGCAGAATTAAATTTATTTCGCATTCTTCTTTAGGATATTACTCGTTGCCATAAATTAAATCAATGAAAAACATAAATTAAATCAATGAAAATATCTGAAAAGTTTTTAAATGTGAAATAAATATATTTATATATAAAACAAAATATAATTCAAAATCATTCGAATGTAAAATATATTCCCAAATTTTTATACATTTAAAATTATAAATAATTTATTTATTCTTAGAAATCGATTTCGTTTTAATTCTTGAGCTTTGCAGACGGTTCTTTCTCTTGTCTCTGATGACGTCATATCCGTTCTGGCTAGAGTGTAAAAAAATAGTTTTCATTTGTTTGCAGTGACTCAGATTCAATTCTGAACATTGTTTTTGAAACTTAATCGTTAAAAGACATCAACTAAATATTAAAGGATTTACTTCAAATATTTTTCGCATAAATTTTCATTTCTCTTTATTAAAATCTAGGCATTGTAATAAATTCAATAGATTTTTTTGGAAAAAAAATTAATTTACCAAGAAAGTTTCTTGAACAATCTCGCATAAAAAATATGAGGCACTGAATATTTAACCAATGTGTGAAAAAGTATACAGATGAGCAAATACTTTAATTTGTTGGGTAACCTTTAGCTGAAATCACACTTTTTTATTTTGGCATGTATTTATGAAATTTTTTTTGTGTAACTGTTTAGCAACCCGTCATATTCATTTTAAATATAAAAAAGCAAACAAAATTGCACGAAGTGGTTATAATTTCAAAGTACAGACGATAATATTTGACATATATTCACATTAAATTATAACAAAAATAAATAATAAATATTGTTCGTCAAAAATATAAATTCACAAAGCTTTCGAGTATCCATTAACTTATGTGAGCTTGTTTTTAACACTTGTACAATAAATAAATTTTTAAAAAAGTTGTTAATTTTATTTCATTATAATATATAGATTTTGGACATCTTTTTCCATTCATGAACTTGATCCGAATTTATAACAAATATAAAATTCAAGATATATGCCGAGAACAGCAGATGAAATTTGTTCTGTCTATATTATTGTGTATTTAAGATACATACACATGTACAAACAAAAAAAATCACTGTCTATTCGATGATAAATCTAGTATGTAATTGGAAACATATCTACAGCAGACTGAAGACATATCTTTGAGGTAAAAGTAATTTGCTAAAATTCATTTAACTAGGTTTTAATAGATTTGTGTTATCGCTGTCACATGAATGGACATATCGATAGATATTAACAATAAAAATTTTATCACTTGAGATATAGCGCGCAGATGCTGTAAAAATATTTAAAGTTATTGACTCAAAGCAAGCACACTGAATCAAAACTAAATTTGAACCGCTGAAATATTTCTTATAATCATAACTATTTTGGGGAATGATTCAGAATTGATTCAAGAATAGGTTACTTCGACAGATTTACAGGCTTAGCGGAATATTGTATGCGAATAATTTCAATAAAATCTTTTGCGATTTGCATGGTTTATTGGTTCTTTTAGACAAGTGTTTTTAAACGTCAAATTTGGCAATAACTTGAATTCTTCAACCATTTCTGTTTCATGTGGTATATTCCCGTCCATTTATTTATCTGATCTAAAATTTGAGTTTTAATTTGAAATAAAAAATGTTAAAACGTAAATTTCAACGCTTCCAGAATTTTCATAGAATGTATAAGGCAGTCATTAAGAATTCGAATTTTGTCCCATAATCCTGAAAATATTTCAATTTTTGTAATATCTTAAAAAATATTAATTTCAGATCCGATGAAAACTTTTGTGCAATGAAATATGAAAAATAAAATTTCACTCTGAAAAAGTGATAATATATTTTTATGTATTTAATTTTATTTCATGAAAAGAAAAATAACATTCTTATAAACAATAATGAAAAGATTTCCATCATTATTTATTCTTTCTCAAGCAGGGAAAAAAATATTTCTGTTGTCAAAATGGGAAAAAACTCAGAATAAAATATCCTTAAAATCTATGAAAGGTTATATAGTAAAATGTACTTAAAATATTTTTTTAATTTATTAAAATTAGATGGTGCAATTAAATTGGCATTATAGAAAAATGTATTTTTTAAATTTACAAAAAGCGCATTTTTTATTTTTTTATTGCTGATATTTTCGAAAGGTACCAATAAAAAAAATCTGAACATTTGAATTATAAAGTTGTATACACATTTAGCTATAAAAAACGACGATAATGTCTAGTTTCTTCCAGACATCATAGAAATATGACCTTGAAATTAATGTCATTTTATAAAACGCCTTATACCTAAATAGCAAACGACAAAACACTCTTGAAAGTCTTTTTTGTTTTTAACTCAATACTAGATTTTTGAAATTCTTGCTTAGCCAATAAATTGAATCGAGTTAAACCTATAATTGATGAACGATTCGAATTCGCTACAATTCCAAATTTGAAGTGTTCGTGTTGAATTGAATCCTATATGACTTTCTGTAAAGATTTTGTTTACTAACAACAAATTTTAAAATTTTAGTTAACTTTAATTTTTAAGTTTAAATTAGTGTGGTTAACTTTAAATTAAAATAATAATGAAATTTCTTGATCAAATGTTTTTGTATATACATTACGAGACAAAAAAGCTTAGGTCCGGTTTAGTCATTTTTGAGAAAAATATTTCTAATAGAAAAATGCCCTCCATATTTGAGTTAAATTTTCTACACAGTTTAGTTTTGCAATTATTAATGATAATTTATAACAAATTTTTTTCAAAAAAATTATTTTAATTTATAAAGAATTCTTTCCTAATTTAATACCTTCATTTCATCAATATAAACGAATCGGTCTTTAACCACTTCCCATACAACGACGTCTCTGACACGCGCATCGAATTATTGAATTATTAATTTTAAACCTGCAATTAAGTGAAAGTATTCAGTAATTTAAAATGCCAGAATCATTTAGAAACTTTTCATCATCTTAAAACTCGTTACATTATTATAGGAATTAAAATAACAATAAATGTTTAATATTGGATGCGTCAGCTAATTATGAAGTTAAATAAATTCGTATATCAAGTGGTTAAGAAAATATTTTGAACTATTGACTATTTTATGACTATTTTACAAGATTTTATTAATTATTTTTGGCTTTTAAAATTTTATTTGTTTTTATCTCAAGTATTTATCTCAAGTACTTTAAGTATTGAGGATCTCAAGGGTAGATCCTCAATACTTAAAGTATTAAAAAGCGCGTTCGAATTTTCAAAAATTTAAAGATTAAATTTATCAAATGTGGTCACTAGAATCAAATCCTGCTGAATCTATTTTCAGAATGTATTTCAACCACCTGCTGCTCCGAAGACACATGAGGTGATTTGATTCGCTGTGCAGATGAACCGGGAAGCGTCGACTTCCGCCCTCCTGTGAGTGGTTCTGATGTGTCCCTCATAATCGTTTGGTAATCTGCTGAGAATGTCTTACCTCTCAAGGGTAGGCATGTGACGGAAGTTTTATCGCCGCCGCGAAACGTGTGCCTCCGAAGACACCCGCGTGACTGGCTTCGGACAAAGGCGCGTGTTGGCAATGTGCCCAGACACGCATTCATGTCAACAATGCTTCCCTCATTCCTCAATTGAACTGCTGATTTATAAATTGAACAAAGTTCTGTAACATTGTTACAGTTTTCATACGTGGAGTGAGGCTCCTTGAGCTTGATTTGTTGGATCCATCATCGATTAACATGGTGAAGTCACAATTATAAAAGATTCCGTCGAAAATAAATTAATATTTTTATATTAAGTTAATTTTTCAAAATCTATCCATTAAGTTTTATCAACTGAATTTTCGTCCTAGATTGCTGGATATATAGAACTTAATAGCAAAGTTGTGCCCAAATAAATGGAAGGTCTTCATGTAAAGTTAGCTTGGGAAGTCTAACTCGATGTCGAGTGTGACTCGACATTCAAGACTGTGCATCATTTTGACGTTTTATTTATTTATTTTTCAAATTTAATTGTTAAAAACATAATGGTTAAGAGATGTAGATTAAATGGTTATGTAGATTCGACTTAAAAGAATTATGTATATTTATTTTTCATAGCAATAAACAAATCTTTGTATTAAGTGAATAATTGTGCATCTAATTATTTTTCGGACTGCAAAAGGTTACATAAATTTTGTGCTG
>JAOUZG010016644.1:12082468-12114251 GCA_026289955.1 Argiope argentata | reverse complement strand
ATGTAACAGTCTAAATATTTCCAAATGTGTGCTATAACAATTGTTTTGTAGCTATTTATGATAATTTCTAAACATATTTTTATGTTTGTTTGATGTTGCGTAATATGCCCATGTCATATCGGGTGGAGGCTAGACTTAAGTTTAAAACTAATTTTTCTTGAATGCTATGCTACGGGCAGTGCCGTGCGGGTACTGCTAGTGCTTTATAATTTACATTTTTATAAAATTAATTAATTCTCAATTAGGGAAAATTAACCGCAGGGTGTGACTTAGTCTAACTGGGACCCGAGACAAGACCTGCTTTTGGGCCCCTCTCTGCTTTACTATTTTGTTTGGGGAAAGTGCCCCGTATGTCCCTACTTTAGTCAAAGTCTGAATGACCGTGTGATTACAGTCTACACACATATAACCATTCAGTACATTAAATCTGTAATAGATGGAGACCTTTAAATTTTTCCCATTTGAATCAATAGTAACCACAAGAAACAGTAATCAAGATATTAGTTTATTTGAAAATGTACATTTCTAAAAAGATGAGGTAATGCTCTTTTGAACCAATTATTATTTTATGCTATTACTTGTATGCCATACATTAACAATTTCTGAAGATATTAAAATTGTTTGTCATTGAAATTTTGTTACTGTTTTGAAATATATTTTAAAAAATTTGTATAGTACATTGTTTCAACACAAACAAGTACTGTAATTGTTTGTGCTGAAATTTTGTTTGTAATTACACTAAAAATTTACAAAGAAAAAATTTATCTTAAAATTTAAGTAAAATATTTTTATCTGTTATTTTAATTTTCAAAATATTTTACATAAATACTACAAAGTAAAAATAAAATTTCAAAATATACCTAAATACAGCAATTTTGTAAATTATTGATCTACTAGTCGATTTTTACAATTAATAAATTTGTCTAAAATACTGGATATGTTTTATTTCCTATTATATATGTAATCTTCCACTCCAATACATTGCACTCATGCTTATTCACGATTCTCCCAACAAGGTATTTTAAGCTTCAAAATCATCTTTTCCTGCTAAATGTATTCGTTTACATTTTAAAGAGTTAAATCTCATGATGTCATATTGCCATTAAAAATGTGACAACATTAAAAATATAAACTGGTTTCCCATATATAATCTGGATAATTCAGTATTGTTGTTACTTTTCCATTCTTGTACATACTGAGAAAAATAAAAGCAAAATATTTATTCCTTTGGTGTGAAAAACAGAAGAAAATCTTAGGATTAAAATTTAGATGTCGTAATGAAAACGTTTTATATGATGCCAAAACAAAACATTAAAAATTCATCTAACAAGTTATTTTTAGAAAATTTAAGGACAAATGACATCGCAATTAAATTGGTATTATAGAGAGGTTAATTTTAAAATTATCTAAGAACGTTTGCTATGCATTAATATGTTCAACAGAAAAGCGCAGAAATCTTGCTTAATTTTGAATTAAAATTTATTCCGAGGTGTGCATTCCACAATTCCAACGTATATATAGATTCTAAATTTGGTATCATAGTATCAAACTGTCTGATCTGTAAAACGCCAACGTACACAAAACCTTTTCTATTATTAGTAACGATTAACTATTAGATCATTTGACTTGCATAAACTACGAAGCCATACTGAGATAATAAAAAATAATCCTTTTCGCCGTCTGTTGTAGCAACAAGAGCAGCTGCTTTCAGACATGTTTCTAGAATATTTCCATAAATCTATAGCAAATAAACCTTAACTAAGTATCACGGAAAAAGTGGTTACGATGTTAGCTTTTTCTGAAATCATATAATAGATCTTTTTTCAATGCAATTAAATTGCAAAACGCGGTAAAAAGAAAATTGTAAAATTAGTAGCAAATTAACTGAAGTTTTGAAATTTAGAACAACCTACTTTAGAATATTCTAAAGGTACAAATAATAGGTACAAAGTAATGGATTTAGAATATACTAATTAAAATTAGAAAACAACTATTACTAACTACTAAATAGTATGAAAATAACTATTTAGGAAACACATACGATTTTCCATTTTTAACTAAAGCACTGATGATCTTAAATATTGAGCAAATTAGACGAAAAAGATTAAAATTAATTACTGTAAATCATTACGAAAAAAAACTGCTTTTACAGAGAATTTTTGATGTAAAATATTTAAACGTGCCTTTATTTAACTTGATTTGATTTATAATTACTAAGATGGAATTTTGCAATAGATTTTACACATACATTGTTATACTATAATTCTAAGATTATGTACAATAATGCATTTCTAATTTAGAATTCCATGTTTTAATATTTTCAATTTTACTAGTATATTCTAATTTTAATATTTCTAATTTAGAATTCCCTATTTTAATAGTTTCAATTTTACTAATATATTATAATTTTAATATTTCTAAATTAGAATTTCATATTTTAAAATTTTAAAAGCTTATTTGTTAGATAAAAAATTAAATAATTAAAGTAAGATTTACAAGTCGACTTTCTGGCCTAGAGGTAGCGCGTCTTCCTCGTGTTCTGGGAGTCCCGGGTTATGATCCCGGTGCGGGCATGGTTGTTCTTCTGTGTGCTGTCTGTGAGATTTGTGACTGTGCCCCCCGTAAAAAGGGGCTGTGCAAGCGAATGTGATGAGTGTGTAGCTAAGTTGTACTCTTGGCCCTAGTTGGCGCTACTTCAAAAACAAGAGACACTCTTTTCGGCTTAAATTTGCTGCTGTATGAGCGAGGGGCTTGTCCATTGCAAGTGCCATAAGTAACAACAACAACGGTTTACAAAACTGTTGGCATTTGATCATGAGCATGATAAAGAATTGATAATAAGTTTTCTTAATATTTATAATAATGAATTATCTAATACAACACTAAAATATAATAAAAATATAATGAAATTTCAAGTTATCATGTAAGAACATAATTATGTTAAGTCATTATTTATCTTAAATTATTAAAGTGATTAATTAAAACCAATTTGAAACAATAGCGAAACTTCTCTGTCGTTCTCTGTCCATCTTGAATTTTTTTAAAACGTTCAATTTTTCTAGCTTGCAAACAAAGCTTTAGAAATCGATCAATTTTGAGACGAAATAACAGCTATGATGTCATAGTACTTCAACAGTCTTTTAAAAACGCATCTGCTGTCAAAGAAGCATACACAATAATAATGCAATACTGATAAAAGTAGGTCAACGTTTTAAAATACATCAACTGTCAAAGAAGTATACGTAATAATAATGCAATACTGGTATAAAAGCAAGTAAAAATATTCTTAGTGGGTAAATGTCGGCGACATCAAAACCTTTTAACCAAAACAACACAATGTTCTCGCATGATAAAAAAAATCAAATACAGATGTGACTTCAACAGAAAAATAATAATTAAAAAAAGGTTTAGTTTAGTTATACTAATGTCACACTGTAAAACAACACTAGCGCTATTTGGGCTCAGGACTCGTAATTTGAAACCGATAATAAAAAAGAAGAAATCATTTGCGAGCAAAATAAAATCGTAATATGATGAGCCGGCCAAAAACCTTAACTAATTAAAGCGTATCCAACATCATGAAAAATAAAATATTAAAATGAAAGTATATTATGAAAGCGATTAAAATTTCAATTTATTTAGAGTGTTTTACAACAATTACTTTCTAGCATAGTAATGAAATGTTTTGTAAAAATCTAACTTTTATTTTTTTAACTTCTCATTTTTAGAAATATTCTTTATATAAGATAATTTCTTATCACAAAATTATATAATCCAAAGAAATTTTAAATTGTAGAAAAATCTTGATTTCAAAAGGAGTTGCTCATAACTGTATTCTTTGATTTTCTTCAACATTAGCAGTCAAAAGCAGTTAAGAAAATGGTCTTGACTGAAAAAATTTCGTTCAAATATGCCAATTGTATTCAAAATTTTTACTTAGTTATGATTATACTACCATTTTTAATTTTTTATTTGCGGTAAAACAAAAACAAAAATGAAAATTTGGCTGCTAGTAATAAAAAAAATTGAAACCCCTAATTAAAAGACCAAAACAAAATTAGTTAGAATTGTTTCGATCAAAATATTTTTAAATCTTATAAATTAATATTGGAGATCTTTATTAAACAAAATAATAATTATTTAAACTTATGAAAGTTTTTCTTGTTATATTTTTTCTCGGAAGAATGCTCTAAAACTTTGCGATTATCAAGGATCCACAGCTGTGTTAATACTACTAATGTACTTTTGTATGTATTTTTCTTGTTTATTTTATATCAATACATCGGATTAAAGGTTTTCCATTTTATTGTTTCAAAAACTAAAGAATCCTGTCCAATTCAGTTACATTATGCTTCAAAGATAAGTGCATTAGAGTATATGACATGCATTATCGAACGAATTTATGCGTTTTAAATTTGTCTATCTTTATATTTTCGTCTATATTATGTCCATATTTATATTTTTAAATTCGTCTATGTAATTTATATTTTCGCATCCGGTAGTAGTTAGATAATGCTTTTGTAAAACTTACAGCTGTTTCTTTCATATATAATCAACAGGTATGTTTATTTATTTTTTTATTTTCTGAATTGAAAAAAAAAGGATTTACAATCACAAAATTGCTTTTTTACTGCTTATTTTTGCCTATTTTACCACAAAATTGCTTATACGTACTAGTAGAATTTTTTTCAATTATGATTTTAAGAATTCAATGCATATAACTAGTTAAGGAATTCAGTACATTTTGGATTAAATAAACTTTCTTTTAATGAAGGAAGCCTATTCAGTTTATTTTCTTCTTTAACGAAGTTTTCTGTAGTGCTTTAATCTTAAAATCCATTTGCGTGTTATTTTATTTTTAAATTATGAATACTAATCTTTGAAAAACAACAACAACTGAAGTTTTGCTGGCTTGCCGTTTGCAAAGGTTCCATTTTTTAAAAATTTACTTTTCAAAGTTCTCCCAAATAAATCAGCCAAATAATTCATCTATAGCGGAAAATTGTTGCAGCTGGAAGACATTGAAGTTATAGAACAAAGGAGCTATCTGATTTCTCCAAGTTGATGAAGACCTTGTGATTGTTTAATATTCGTTCAAGTATTATCTAATGCACTAAAGATACTGCAATGAGAAATGAGGATAATAATGTGGACTCTATTAAATCAAGTGTGATAAAACACGCAAAAGGTTTACATTTTAAATAAAATGTCGTCGTTGTTACTAATGGCACTTGCTATGGACAAGCATGCTGACGGCCATCAGCGATTTTAAGCCGATTGAGCGTCTCTTGTTTTTAAGTAGTACCAATTAGGGACAGCAGAACGAATTTGCTATTTCATGCGTCACATTCGCTTGCCCAACCCCTTTTTATTGTGGCGGGGGGACATTCTCACAACTCACAAAGAGAACACAGAAATACAATCATGCCCCAACCGGGACTCAAATCCGGGACATCCCGATCACGAGGAAGACTCGCTACTACTAAGCCAGAACGTCGGCTCAATAAATTGTTGAAATTAATATATTGAAATCATGACGTAAGTCTATTCTCTATGATAAACTTGGATAGAAAACTCCTTTTTCACTGTTTAATATGTATGTTAAAGTCAAAGTAGATAGGTATGATTCAAATTATAGAGAGGGACTTTAAAAATCAATTTTTTTAATTCGAGATGGATCGATCGATTTGTTAGACGTTGCAATTTTCTACACTTGTTTATTCGCAAAACTATACACCATTTTAATATATTTTTTCAGAATTAAATTATTAATTGAATGGTAATTATAATGACATTACAATTCCATACTCAAAGCGCTACCTTGAAGTGAATATGGGAAAATTTGATTTCAGGATATCGCATTATTTATATAATAAATTATAATTAAATTAAAAACTAAAAAAGGAAAAAAATCACATTTCCCATTTATTTTATTTCGTATAATCAAGTGCTGAAAATTGCCTTTTTCTAGGTTTCATTTCTGTAGTCATTAACTTATTCGATACAATTTTTAAAAAATAATCGATTTTATCAATTCCTACTGTCTTTCATTTAAATTTTATGCAATTGTGGTTTAGTATTTCGTAAAATGTGTAGGCTTAATGGAAGCATAACTTGAAAAAAAAGATGGATTAAAATGAAATCTGCCATGCATATTTCAATGTATCACGTCAGAACATCATTTCTTGAACGACCAATCCTCAAGTGAACGTGCAAGTTAAATTATATATTTATTCATTTCAATCGTTTCATTGAATGAGTCACTTTAGTATTGCAAACAGTCCAAAAAAACTTTGTCCCGCATTGATTGTTTAAAAAAATATCACATTTCCTATTTATTTCAGTTCATATAATCACGTGCTCAAAATGGCATTTTTCTAGGTTTTATTTACTGTAGTCATTACATATTTTTTAAAAAATCAGATCTTTTGCAAATGCAATGAAAACATGTTATTAAAAGCTGATTTTTTTTTTTTTGAGATACTAGTGCAGATAACAAAATTTTTATTTTTTGCCTACGGATTTTTGTTGACGCCGAAAACCTCATCCCCAAAACAACATTATGTTCTGACATAATAAATAAAAAATAAAAATAAATAATTAAAATAAAAATTAAAAATTAAAAACTTAAACTTTATTTTTAGTACATTAATTAAAAGTATGCTTTAAAAAAATTTCTGAAATGTATTTTTTTATGAAAAAATTGTAATCAGCTTAAAAAACCTTTTTAACAATTATTTCCTCATTATTGCTCTCTTCTTAAGTTTTCTCTCTTCGTTTTCGAAACAACAAAAATTAAAACAAATCTTTCATGTGATAGATGTTTTGCTCAGATACATCATCACAAAAGCCGATTCTCCATCACCTACTACAACGGTCATATGTCCTTTTTTTCATTTTTTTCATTATTAGAATTATTTCCTTTTATATTATTGAAATAAATTGAATCCTTTCCTTCACCAAGATTTTTTTCCAGCACGAGTGATAACAACCGCGGAGTCATTGCATGTGATGTACAATAAGCCAAGTAACTTCTGATGCAAATCAGAGAGAGTGTTTGTGTTTTTTAATCACCATCCGCTGGAGATGTCACCAGAAAGACTTTTATCTCCAACTAACACATAGATATAGTACTCTATCCATCCTCACGCCACTGTGTAAGGTTCTCTCGTTTTTTCCCCCTTCCCTCCCGACCTAGATATGCATTATCTTATTCGTGATGGTTGCATCATTGGGGAAGATTGCATAATTTGAATACTATTTCCGTTGATAAGTAGAAAAAATAATGGAAAAGAAAAGAGTTGGCTATGTGGAAAGGGTGATTTATGACTCACTTCAAAATCTAAGCGCGGAGCTCGAAGGACAGAGAAAGGGTTCTTTCGTGAGCGACGGTGAATACAGAGGTTGGATATGTAGGGTGAATCGCCCAGAACAATATGAGTTGCTTGCATAACTTTAGAAGGTGAGAAATATGTGTGTAATACGCAAAATTCAAAGTGAAATCATGAAACATAATTCTAATTTCTAACCTTTATAAGACAGGGAGGTCATCTACAAACACTAATTTTAAGGTTCTCAGTGTATAATGCAGTTTCTATTATTTGGGAATTCTCGGTAAATAAAGAAATTTAAATACAAACGAAGTCTCAAAACCCATGCATATGGTTAACTAATAAAAATGGCTTTACGTAAATTTTCTTATTAATATTTTTGTACATAAAATATAAACTACTATAATGTTTTCTAATTTAAAGAAAAGATTTTTTCTTGAGCGATGGTGTTTGCTGAAGCTGGAGATTTAAGATGAATCGTCCAGAATAATATCAGTTGCTTGCATAACCTGAGGTAGTGGGTTAAGACTCTAATTTCAAAGTGAAATCATGATACATAATTCTAACTTCCAGAATTTATAAGACATTGAGGTAATCTACGAACACTCAGGTTCTCAGTGTATAATTTAGTTTCCGTAATTTGGGAATTCTCAGTAAATAAAGAAATTTAAACACAAACGAAGTCTCAAAATCCATGCATATGGTTAATAAAAATGTGGTTTTACTTTAATTTTTATACCAATATTTTAGTACTTAAAATATGAACAACTATAATGTTTGTAATACAAACAACTATAATGTTTTCTAATTTAAAGAAAGGATTCTAATTTGAGATGGATCGCCAGAATAACATTAATTGCTTGCATAATATCAAGTAGAGGGTAGGTCCCGACTAAGCCCAGTTAGGGCCCGGGGCAAAGACTTTCTTGGGGCCCCCTCCGCTTTACTACTTTAATAATGAAGAACATTCATTAAAAAAGGAAACGTGAAATAAAATTTATGTCCAATTTGGGGCCCCCTACTAATGTGGGGCCCGGGGCAGCTGTCCCATATTCCCCTGCCTTAGTCAGGCTCTGGTAGAGAGTGAGACGCAAAAGACGTTTAAAGTGAAATTGAGATATAAATCTAATTTCTAATCTTTTTTTAGACAGGAAGGTTATCTGCGATCACTAATTTTCAGGTTCTCGGTATGTAGAGAATTTCAGATTCCGTCATTTCAGAATTCTAAAATCAAATTTTACAGCAGAGAAATTTAAGAACAAATAAAATGCCAAAACCTATGTCTGTGGTTAACTAAAACAAGTGGTCTTACTTCAATTTCCATATCAAAATTAATGCTCTAGTACATAAAATATCAACTACAATAATGTCCTCTAATTTAGAGAAAGGGTTCTTTCGTGAGTGATGTATGCAGAGGTTGAATATTTAGGGTGAATCGCCTAGAACAATATGAGTTGCTTGCATAACTTGCTGTAGAGGGTGAGAAATATGTGTGTCATAAGCAAAATTCAAAGCGAAATCAGGAGACACATTTCTAATCGTTAAAAGACAACGGGGGCATTTGCTAACACTAAGAGAATTTCAGTTTCTATAATTTAAGAATTCTGAATTCAAAACCTATACGAGCGGATATATATATATATATATATATATATATATGATGTCTCCGAAATTTATATGAAAAAATATTTTTACCTGCTTTTACTAATACTGCATTATTATTACTATGAATGCTTACTTTGTAAGTAGATGCGTTTTTAAAAGGCTGGTGAACTATGACGTCATAGCTATTATTTCATCTTAAAATCGGTCTTCTCCGAAAATCTGTTTGCCATCTATAAAAAAATGAAATTAAAAAAAATACCATATATTTAAAGCGTTTGAAACAATTACGAGCCTCTCTCTCTCTCTCTATTATATATATATATATATATATTATATATATGATAGTTAGATAGAAAGAGGGTGAGAGGCGGAGCGAAAAGGGCCGATAGAGAAGCTCGTAATTGTTTCAAACGGTTTAAATTGGTTAATGACTTAAATTAATTAAAATAAATAACGACTTAAAAATAATAATATTCTAACATGACAACTTGAAATTTACCATCGAAGATTTCATTTATATTGCTAGTATTTTTTGTAGAAAATATTTAGATATGAATCCCATATGGATATTTTTCAATACTACCTTCATATGAACTGATCACTTAAATAATAAAAAATCACGAATGCACTTAGTTTCACATGTTATTCGAAACAACCTGCTATATTACAGTATTCACTATTACCTATTATTACTTTATTACACTATTCATTTTACAGCTTATCTATCTTTACTTATATTTGACATTACACTCAATTTTGCCGCGTTGAGATCGGGTCCTTGATTGTTCCATAAGACATAATTAGCACGAGAGCGGATAGAAAAAGGTTCTGCTATAAAAAATGTCTTTTTAATTAAAAATCGCGTTTTTTTAAAGGAAGGCACTTATATGAATAAACTTAAAAAGCAAAAATATTAAATATAAATACATAAGTGAAAATACAAAGCAAAAAAGTGTTTTGAAACGAAGACTCGTGACACGCATCGTTCATGTTCTGGCCATTTCACGACGCTGCCCACAGTCCACAAAAGGAAGTTGAATGAACTTATTCTAAAGATTAGTCAATAAAAAATATTTTTTGGGTGTGGATGAGTGAAATAGCGTTGTTTAAAGAAAGATGCCTTTATAGATAACTCAATAGCACATTTCTAATATAAAATATCTAATGTAAAATTTGATCCAAATCATTAGAGGCGTTTCTGAGAGATCCCAAATAAATTAATTTATATGTATACAAGAATGGTCCATTTAAAATTATAAGATAGTAAGATAATCCATTCAAATATATTTTGATGAAGATGGTCCGTGAAGTCTATCTCATGTGGCAAATCAGATATTCTTTTTTTTTTCATGCAAAAATTTATGTATAGCGAATTACTATTTTTCTTTCTCGTATACGAAATGTATATAATTTTATTTTTATCAAGTTCATAACATTATTTTTAACCAACTTAAATTCAAACTTTAAAATAGTTTTTTAACTTCCCAATTGTGTCGAATTCCCATGCCTACTGAAATACAATAACCGGCAATACGAACCGTCTTTAACTGCACCTTGCGGAAATCCTTGAACCACTCCCGAAAACATGTCCCTTTCTGAATTGTTAAAAGCCCTGAACTTACTTTTATAAACTTTTTACCGTCTCTTAAAAAATTATAATAATTATAAAGTCAAAAAAAAAAAAAAATTCAGACTCGAAATTTTGACTAATTTCCACAACTGAGATTTCCCTGAGTTAGAAGAACACATTGAAAAATTTCCGCCTCTCTATATGTGACAAAAATAATTCAAAAATATTTGAAGTTTGATAGATGAAATTTAGTTTGAGGCCTTTACACCAAACTTGAAGATATGTGTCGAATTTTGAATCAAACATGTTTAGAGGAAATCTATCTGTCCATCTATAGGAATAAAAATTAACACGATAATTACAAATCATAGAGTTTTTGTATTAGTATTAGTTTTATTAACGTCCCGCAGTGAAGCAACAATAGAGCTATTTTGGAACGGATCTCGTAATTTTTAACTACGGTCAGATGACGAGGACGACACTTAGGCTGGCATTCTCCCACTCCACACCATACCAGCGGCAGGTCGTTTGGACCTGACGGATTGAACGTGCAACAGATCCCCTTAAACGTCGGTTCTTCAGTGGAATCGGATCCTGAACTTGAAATCCTATGGTTCAAGATCCGAGACCTTACCTCAAGATCACCGCGAACCACAACATGGTAAAAGCTAGACAGATAAAATTCTGTACTCAGATTTAACATCGATTGTATAGACACCTAACAACTGTTGTCCAAATCCAGCTAAGGGCTGACTGTCTTCGGTTTTTTCTTTCAGAAACGTGTAAACGCGATAATTGGGAAATGCAATGACTTGAATATATCAATTTTAGTATGGTATTTTCTGACTATAAGGGCAGCTTTCTGTCAATTTTTTTGTTCAATCGGTGGAGAAAAATATGTATATATAAATTACATTTTTGAATATTAACGCATGCTAGGGATTAATCATCAATTAACTAGCTAAGGATGGAGTGATAGATTCAGTAAAAATGCTAAATTCGGCCAAATGTTAACATTTTGTAACTATTGTGCGCCAAGGCCGCGTAAGGCGTTCTCTGGCATGACATTTATTGGAGAATATGCGAGAAAGTTTTGGAGAGACCACTTTCGTTGGCCCCCTAACGGCGGATCTATGTCGCATTTCACTCTAAAGATGATGACTCTGTCAATATAATAATGATAAAACGGTAAAATATTAACGATAACAGCATTCAGATTTTCTTTTAATCAATCAATGCAAGTCTTAATTGAATAAGATTTGATATTTATTTAATTTTGTATCCAATTTTGATTTTAATCGGTCGAGAAAAAGCGTGCTTCATTTTTCTGAAGCACATACAAAACACAATTTTAAGAGACTGGCACTCGTATCGTCCACGGCCTTGCCCAAGGTCTTCATTTTTCATTCGGGGAGGTGTAAGTGGAGGAATAACATCTTTATAAGGGGATATTCGAGAAGCTTTCCGGTCCATCCCCATTGGTGTTTTTTTTTGCCCCTCCCCGTTTTTTTGCTTCTTTCCTTCTTGTTAAAACACGTTTCTCATCAGAACCCATTCTCACCATAATTTGTAATTCTTTTTTTAACCGGCCTTCAGTAAAGCTTGCCGGGTTTTTTTTCTGGTGATCTAAATTTGTAGCGTCGCATTCTACAATAGCAATTTACGCACGCTATTTTGTAAACACATCGATAACTAGATGTTTGCTCTGCGGATCCATATTTATATCATTAATAACATTTACCAATGGACAAAACTGGTGATTTCTTTTGATATATGTGAAAAAAATGATCGATTTATGGAGTTGTTTTTCGCATTTCATTTTATGAAGACGAATGGAACAAATTTTCTCCTTAATTTCAGAAATTTGCTTTTCTATCGTATTCTAAATCGGAAAATATTTGAAGCAGGTATGAACAAAACTGTATGCGATGTGGTAAATTGATCAATATTGAGTAACCATATCGGATAGCCAATTTTTGCTCCAATTTTTAAATTATTGTTTCAATACATAAAATATAATTGCTTATTGCGCTCATTCACAAGTTGTATAAAATATATATTCATCTGAATTTATAGAATTATAAAAATTACACATTTATAGAATTAAACATTTTTTTATAAAATTAATAATAAAAAACTGACCATAAATACATACTAAAATACTGACTAAATACTGATACTAAATACGTATATATACTAAGTACTGATAATACTGATAAATATAACTAAATATTGATAAATATACATACTAAATACTGATAACTAAATACTGATAAATATACATACTAGATACTGATAACTAAATACTGATAAATACTAAAATACTGACTAAAAATACATAAATACTGACCATAAATAATAAAAAATTGCCCAGGAAGAAAATAAAATAAATTGTTCATTCAATTCCTATAAATTCGTAAAGTCTAACTATCTCGCCCGATAAATTAGATACTTTATTCGTTTCCTCATAAAAAGTTTATGTATAGTAAACTATAATCTTAGAGTATTTTTCATAAAAAAGAGGACAGCATGAGAAAATCTTTCTTGATGCAATTAACAATACAACGAGTTTTTCATTATCTTTGTAATTTAATGAAGAAAAAGCGATCAGACATTCCAAAAAAAAATTTCTTAGAATAGTTGAGTTAAATATTTGATATAAATTACAATTTAGTGCAAATACCGTTTTGTTGATCCTTTGAGATGTAGTATTTGTGGCTAAACAAAGAAACGTTCTATCGTTCAATTAATCGTTCTTAGTTTTTCAATGACTAGAAAAGGGGGGACGGCCTTTCCTGATTCTGAGTCAAAATCTAAATCTTAAATGAATATCAGAAATTTCACTAAGCCAGAATTGTATTTTTTAACGAAAAAAAAATCTTGATTTTAATACCGAGGAATTGTATGTTTGGAACTCACTTTTGTGGAATAACGACCCTGTTCACGTTATCCTATGTTCATTAAATCTGTTAAAAATTAATAACCGTTTGTTAGCATGATGTGGAATTCGGGACACAGGCGCGCCATTTCAATCGTCATCTTATCACAGTTTTAAAAAATATACGAAGTGAGTGCCAAAAAAAAAACCATGTTTAAATTGGAACGGGGTGTTAATTTATCTAAATTGATTGAACGTCAAGCGAATTTCAAAATATATTAAAAATTATTATGTTTTCCTCGGTTGTATTATTAACCAGAAGGCCATTTTGTTCCACATGATAACTGACATGAGAAATGATTTATATGGTACTCATTTTTTAAAAGATTTACTTTGTTATCTGATAAGATTGAAAATTTTGCAACTTTATTTGACTTATATATATATTGGGAGGGAGTTTTTGGCGTCAACAAAAACCCGTAGGAAAAAATAAATTCAGCTTTTGTAGCCATTGCATTTACAAAAGCTCTGATTTTTTTTTTAAATTGTTAATGACTACAGCAAATAAAACTAATAAAAATGTAATTTTGAGCACATGATTATATGAAATGAAATAAATAGGAAATGTGATATTTTGCTAAACAATAAATGCGAGACAAAGTGTTTTGGATCGTTTTCAATAATAAAATGACTCATTCAGTGAAACAATTAAAAGGAATAAAAATATAATTTAACTTGCACGAGCACGTGGTGCTTGGCAGTTCAAGAAATGATGTTCTGACGTGATAAATTGAAATATGCATAGCATATTTCATTTTAATCTATATTTTTTTCCAGTTACACTTCCATTACGCTTATAAATTTTACGTAATACTAAACCACAATTGCATAAAATATAAATGAAAAACAGTAAAAATTGATAAAATCGATTATTTTTTTAAAATTTTAATGAAATTAATACGAAATTATTAATTGCCTGTTTACATTTCCATTTTAAAATTCGTTTGCATTAAGTTCAAATTCTGTCATTTTAGCAATTAAATTCAAATTAATTTTGTAAAAGAATGCGAAATCTATTACCACACAATGGAATATAAACTACATATTTCTCCCAAATTTAACACGCTACCAGCTATAAGAATAGAATAGACCGCCATTTTACATATTCCTTCATTCATTTGCTACATCGAAGAGTTAAAATAGAATCTAATCCATTAATTAAATCAATGATTGACCTTTGTTATTAAATTACTCTCTTAAAAGGAATTCAAAAGTGTTAACAAAGTATATGTATAATGAATAATCGATTATTCTGTGTCTAGTTCAAGAAGTTTTAATAGTTGATCGGAATTTTAATTGGAGTTTCTATAGATGAACAACTAGGTTTCCAAAATTTGCGTTCTTTTCTCTGACTTTCCAATATGTGACAGAAAAACAAAGTCAAATCAATTAATTATTCTAAAATTAGGTAAAATATTAAAATCATTAGTTGAACATTTTAATTTAATATCAATTTTTATACTTATTATTGCTTTCTAAATTTTTAATTTCGGATTTAAGTTGTAGAGAGTAAGTACAATAATCGTCGAAAAATTCGAACTTGTGAAGAATCTCTACGTTTTAGACCCTCCCGAGTTCGAAGAACACATTTTTAGAAAATGTCCATCAGTCTATGACAAAGATAACTCAAAAATGCTTTGAGGTAGACTTCTCATTTGGAATGCGGTCTTCAAACTAAAGTTGCTGATTTTTGTCAAATTTTGAGTTTGAATCTGTTTACCTGAACATCTGTCCGGTGCTCGAATATAAGTTAACACGGTAATTATAAAACGATAAAAGCTGGACGGACAGAATTTGGTGTACAGATTTAACATCTATTGCGCAGACAACTAAAATTTTGACCCAAATACCACTACGGATTGACAAAATGTCGGTACATACATTCAAAACCCCGAAAACGTGAGAATTTAAAAACTTAATATTTTAAATTTGGTATGATATTTTGGGAAAACAAGTGCAGTTTTATGTGAACTTTTTTTTTTCAATCGGTTGAAAAAAATGTGCCGAAAACACAAATTTTATTTTTGAATGCTATTAACGCATGCCAGGGATTAATCGCCAAATAACTCGCCAAGGATGACCCGAACGGTTCAATAAAAATGCTAAATTCGCATTATAAAAGTTAATATTTAGTGCCATGTAAGGCGTTCTCTTACATGACCAATTTATAAGAGAGTATGCGAGAAATTTTTGGGAAGATTCCTCCTTCTGGTTTATATATTTGAAACCACTAAATCCCCCCCTGCTAGCAATGGTAAATTGTTAACTTATTTTGAAGTCATGTTAATGTTTGAGCTCTTTTCATGCATATGAAGATTACTTCAAAAAGTAAGTTAGTCTCAAACAATTGGGTCATAAATAATTTGTTGACAAATCCTCTACAATGCAGTATGACACATATACCAGCATATTATTTCTCTACATAATCTCCCAGTCAGTGGAGACATTTTCCGGAACGTAGCACTAAACGAGCGATACCCTTATTGTAGAAATTCGATTCTAGATTCTGAAACAAGCGGAAAAGAGAATGTAAAACTTCCCTCCCTTTCTAAGAGACACATGTTTGAACATTGTTACATCTGGTCAGCTGTGGGAAGATTCATTCATTTGTGATAGCCTTTGCGGATTCTCTTCTTTAGTGTCACCCTCTGGACGTAAATAGTCTAGATAATAGACCACCCAAGCGGTTTACAGCTCTTTGAAGAAAGAAACCGTGTAAAAACCCCAGATGTAAGTATTTCTCCTATGAGACCACCCGAACTTGAATAAGGTTCAGATAATGAATCACATATGCGTTTTACGGCTCTTTGAAGAAAGAAGTACTAAAACCTCCAGATGTGAATATTTCCCTGTTGTGTAGGGTCTGCGTGGATGATTAGAAAATATTTCCACGGTCAACTGCTGACCACTGAGAATATTTCTGAAGAATTATTGGATGAACGGCATTTCCAGCGCGCCAATGCGCACCTGAGAGGCGGAGTTTGACCGAGGTTAAAATGGAAGGTTTTGAAAGGAAGAGGACGAGACGATTTGATCTGACGACGACGAGACAAGAAGGGCTGTGAACTGACTGACGAGCTGAAGAGATACCTCATGATCTCGAGTTTTTGAATAAAGACCTACCGATAATATCCGTAGGTCTCTTGAGCTACCCGCAGCAACCGGATACAGCCTGTTAGTTTCCTTGTATTAGTTGTGGAACTGTTAACCGTGATGTAAATATTTCCCAGCATATTAACCTAGATGAGGACGAGTTGCTGTTTTTTATTGTATATAAGCTGTAACTAAAACATTTGTGTTTAAACGTTACCCGTTTATTTGATCGACCAGGATCAAGTCATTACAGAACTTAGAAGAGATGTCTGAACCTGGTCATCGTTGAAAAAATGGCTTCCACCCAAAATTTGTGCAATGTGTGTAATGTCTTCCACCAGATGCACCATGCCTGAAGTCTTCACCATTGTTGACTTTCCATGTCCTTCCACACTTGTCAAGTCTGTGGGATAGTCTTCGAACTGTTCCCACCAATTTACAAGAGCTAGATGTGACATTGCATGTGGCTTATACACTCCCAATATTTCGCGATAAATCTCCATAGTCATTAAATGCCCATAAAAAACGTACTATTAGCGCATACTTCAATGCTGGAGTAAGTTTCCATCTGACGCACCAGTTTTTTTTCTCGTACTGCCGAGCAACGGTTTACAATATCCGAAAAAATTGCTAAAGTTGAAAGTCGTGGAATTTAATTATTGTGTGATCAAGCTTAGCTCTTATTTCGTTATGTTGCCATTTGAGGGGGAACAAGTGTAACTTACTTTTTGAACACCTTTGTAGTATTCATCCAAATACAAAGATATGTAGCGTCAGCCTTATAAGCCAGATAATATCTTTCGAGCTGAAGGGTCCTTTTTGCTCGATCGGTATATTACTCGGCTACTGGCACAAACGTCGTAGGTTCGTACCGCGACCTTCACTCGACACATTGGTGATCTTGACAACTCAACCTTCTGCAACAGTCGTGGCGCCATCTACCCGCCAACAAAGCCGTCGCTAACTCAACGCAGCAAACCCGTCTCTCACTCTACACACTAAAAAGCCGTTGCTAACTCGAAGCACCAACGAACTCGCATGCTCGCCATAACACTTGGCACAATACAAAAATCGTTCGCTTCTTCGCCGACTCACTGGTGGGGAAGTACTGTAGCGTTAGCCGTATAAGCCAGATAATATCCTTCGAGCTGCAGGGTCCCTTTTGCTTGATCGGTATGATACTCGGCTACAGGCACAAACGTCGCAGGTTCGTACCGCGATTTTCAATCGCTACAGATATAGTATTTTAATTCTTTAAAAAAATTCGGTCTTAAAATTTTAACGAAACTAAATCTGCCTGTCTATGAATACAATAGCTGAAAAATGAGTTAGGCGACTTAAACTCGATTTATTGTCTTTATTCTAAACTTGAATATTTACGAGTAAGTTTGAATGAAATTCATTCAATCGAAGTTTATCTTCTTGTTTAAATACAAGAGAAAACAATAACTATAAAACGTAAAACTTTTTACTCACATAAATATTATAACATATAAATTTAAAGAAAATTTATTCTAGCCACAAGATTTAGAAAAAAAATCTCATGATTATATACATACCTTACGTCATAGCAAATATCACCTTACTAATTATAAAAAAGAATAATTTGTTTTCATTTATACATTTTTTTTCAAGCTACTTTGTCAAATGGCAACTTTAATAAAAAAAATCTTTTAATACTCCGCCATATTTTTTAAATCCGTTTTTCTTTGTAGTAAATGAGAAATTCTATCGCATAGAAAGCAATAAAAGTAAAGCTTCCGGCTAAGTAAAATAAATATGACCTTTTAAGCTTATCCCTATCATGTCTGGCGCCTTTCTTTCTTTCTTTTATCTTTTCTCTCATATTCTAAAATCTTATTTTTCATTCACAGCATTGAATAATAATAATTATTACATTGAGTTAAATAATATTGCGTATTTCAAGATATATTATTTCCAGGAGCTGCTATGATAATGTTAATTCTTTATTATTATAACGATAATCGGATGTTAAAAATCTTCTAATTCAATAATTCACACACCAAATAGGGGTCGAACTTTAAACGGGAGAAAAAACAGTAAATATAAAAAATCTTTTTATTCACAGCACTGAATAATAATAATTACATTGAGTTAAATAATATTGCGTATTTCAAGATATAATTATATTATTTCCGGCAGCTACTAATGTTAATTCTTTATTATTATAATGATAATCGGATGTTAAAAATCTTCTAATTCAATAATTCACACAGCAAATATGGGTCGAACTTTAAACGGGAGAAAAAAAAACTGAAGATTTAGTAGTATTATTTACATTGCTATTATTCACCATCTTCTTATTTTATACAGAAATACATGCATAGCAGATTCATAATTATTTTCCATTTACAGCTCGATGTTTCAATATTTTATTTGCACCCTGTTCTATCTTTTTGAAATTACATTTCTGATAGAGCAGTTGATGAATGTTTTCTTCAATGTTAAATGTGTTGGTTTTTGAAATTTTTCTGAAAATAATAAGTTCCGAAAAGGTTTGATTCTGGATTTATAAAAAAAATAACTGCTTAATATATTTCACATATAAAATATGCTCTAAGTAGTCCCACTGGGGGGGGATCTCTTAATTGAGAATGAGAAGCTCCCGGCATGGTTGGTTGGTTCTCGTCACCCCTGTGGGGACATGAAAAGATGGAGATCTCACTCCTCGGAGAGCATGACAGGGCATACTTCCTACGGGAGGGGTTGTACTATGGCCGGTATACGTAGTATACAAAGTATACGTATAATGAATAATCGATTCTTCTGGGTCTAGTTCAAGTAGTTTGAATAGCCGATCGAAATTTTAATTGGAGTTTCTATAGATGAACAACTAGGTTGCGATAACTTTCGCTCTTTTCTCTGACTTTCCAATATGTGCCAAAAAATATATAGTCAAATCAATTAATTATTCTAAAATGAGATAAATTATTAAAATTATTAGTTGAACATTTTAATTTAATATCAAATTTTATCTTTATGTATTGCTGTCTAAATTTTTACTTTCGTTTTTAAGTTGTAGAGCGTAAGTACAGGCGCATGACGGGGTGTACTTCCTACGGGAAGGGTTGTACTATGGCCGGTGATAGTCCTTATGGTTCAATTATTGTTACCACCAGCATTGCAGTCGCGGCTGTCCGATTATTCAAGTGTTTCCATGTCTCTTCCGGCGAGTCGGGGTAGACAGTTTGCGAAATATAAACAACATCTTAAACAACAGAAAAGAATAAAAGAATACATTTGCATTTGTATTTTTTTATTTATGATTAATTGTGGCGTTGGCAACAGGAGCTTAAATTGTTCAATTCAATGATATTTTACTTGTGGGTTGGCAACAGCGGCTATGAAGACGATTCAAAATAAATGTCGGATGGAACAACGAAATTTTATCGTTTATATTTAATCTTCTGTAGTTCAAGCTTTGGATTTGATTAATCATAGATAAGTAACGCATATTACTGCAGCAGTAAAAGCATTTTAAATGTTATTAATTAAATTTATAGTTTTGTAGTGTTGAAGTTGTGTGTTTATTCTCAATCGCTAAATAATTATTCAATTAAGTTTTAAGAATCAAAAGTAAGTAATCTTTTGTAAAATGAATTACTCTATTCGCCAAATCTAGGATAATCTAGGTATTTCATTGAATTCGTAAAAAATTATCATTCTTTAATTAAAATCTATTACATAAACTTGGTTAAAATAATTATCTAATACATAAATTAAGTCTACTTACTACAAAAGTTAAAATTTAAATCCAATATCATTTCCCTTAGTAACGTCCAGACTGCAATATACACTTTTAAATTAAAGTTACAATTAAATTAATGTTGATATTTATTTTGTATGTTTTTACGTGAGAAGCATAATTTGGTTCTAAAAATCAATATCCTTTTAATAGATTCAATTTACAATGTTAAAAATGGTTGTTTATTCAAGTATCTCTAATAACCTAGTTTTGTTTTGCTCTTACGCTAATATTTTGCCAATTAAATATAACCTTCGCGACACTGAATTATCTATGTTAAAAAAATTAAATCTCAATCACAGGAATAGCAACATTAAAAAACTAAAAATGAAATTTCAATAACTTCATTTTATTTGTTTACTAACGGTCAATATTCTCGTGGTGTTGCAAATGATATGATGAAAATGAAATCTAAACAGTAACAAAAATACTAATTTTACATGCTTTTTCTTCTTCTTTGCGACGACAATGTTGAGGAGACAATAAAAAATCGAAGCATTAAGACAATTAAAAAAGTTTGAGATAAATGAAGAGCAAAAATTTTTTTGCAAAAGGTTCCTTTAAAATTTAACAAACTTTTGAAATTTTTTTCAGCCATATTGGTAAAATAATAAATTTATTACACAATTCGAGAAACTGGGAAAGCATATAGGACTCTAAGTCAATAATAGACCAGTAAAGAAAAAAAATCCCTCATTTCCTATAATGTGTTTATAAAAAATGGAATTTATTTGGAAAAAAAATATTAATAAGTAATTTTAAAAAAGTATTTTGACTATTCTTATTTTTAATTAGGATGACATTAGTCTAGTTTTTAATTAGATTCGTTTTTAATGCTAGAATTTCTTTGAAAAAAATGTTCGACAATCTTAAGATTCATACTCATTTAAAAATTATAAAGATTCAGTAAATTACAACACAAACTCAAATGAATTTTAACTAGACATTTTTTTTTCTTATTCGATGAATCTTAGAATTTTTTTTTCTTGCGACGATAAGAAACAATATTTTTATGAAATACTAGAAATAAAAAAATAATTTAAAATTACACAAAGAATTTTAAAAAAATTCCCGTTGTATTTAAAAATTCGGCTTTGAAGTACATTTTGAAAGTTTGAACTAATTGGCAAATTCCACAGTTTAAGTGTAATAGACTCATTTAATGACCACACAAAATCGCGATATCACTAAAAAAAATTCCTTATAAAAATAAAATTTTCCAATTTTTATAAGAATAAAATTTTCCAATTTTAGTTAAGAATTTAACGTAAGCACCCAAATATCCCAGACAGCTGCAAAGAATACATTAGCAGATAGCGTCTTATATAATCTTCAGCAAGTTAAAATATTTAACTGTTTATAAATTAAAATATTTTTTTGTTTAGAAAAGTAGCAGTTAAATATTCTATTTAGTGAAGTTAGTTTTATTTTTTCACAACTATCTCAGCATTCGATGTACTGAAACTTTTCTGAGGTTTTATGTGTATATTTTCAAATATAAAAATATAACTTCGAGAATTGTTTAAGTATAATATCCGATGAGTGTTCCATTTTCTATTGAGAAGGTAGTTTCAGTTAAACTTGTAACATGGAGAAATGAAAATAAATTTCTTCCTCCATATTGAAATATTAGTTATAGTAATAATCTGACTCAACATCACCCCATCAGTTATTTAATAACCAAAAAATTTCTTTTTTCATTGCCAACCCGCTTAAAATAAACAAGGGAGCAGCTGGTAATCAGTGGAGAATTCTAGATTACATCACATGACTAACCACTACAGGTGAAATCCCCGAACGCGTAATCAGATTACAAAAAAGTTATATAACTTTCCCAACCCCTGCCAAACTTTGCATATGAATAATCATTGCGTAATAACAATACTAATAACCATACGAATCTCACCACAAACAAAAATAAGCGGCAAAGGCTTGCTATGCGTGACGTCAAAAGTGTCCTTTTATCTGATGGCTTGATCGCCAAGGATTTACGCCAAGCCTGTGCCGTCGCCAAACGGAAAAAGTCTCAGAGGAACTGTTGACGTCTGAGGAGCGGACTGACCTTCACATGACCTACTTTATGCAGGATGCGGGAACATCCCACGGCACGTGTCGGACTTGTTATGCAATAGATGAGCTGTTCTTCGCGGCGATTGCTTGAGATTAGCAGATCTATTTTCAGACGATAGTCGCATTCTTTTTTTGTTCTTTTTTTTTCCACTTCTCAACTCTTCTCATCGCTCTCGCTTTCGCACCTTGATTGTTTATGAAACTCGTTGTTACTCCGAGTGCATTTCGAGTACAAACGTTCGATATATCTTCCCGGATTTTAACTCTGCGGATCTTTAGTTGAGAATTCATCGAATAATTATGTATGTAAAATGAAAAGAAGTGAAACACTATAACCTTTCGGACGCTGACCCTTTTTACACTTGATTGTTGAGAGCAAAGTTACCAATATTCTTTTTTTTTGTCACCCTAGTTTAAATTAGAAATGTAACAGACTGGCATCGCATTATGTTGAGAATCTTATGTAAGAGTTAATCGTTAAAAAAAGAAAAAGAAAATTAAATTCGAAGGATGGTATAATATTTTTTTTAGTAAGGTATAGATTATGTGACTGGTATGCGGGCTTTACGCGCATAACAAATAGAACACATTTAACCTAACGATTACTATAACATTAAACTAGGACACAAATCGAAATTGGGACTGGTCTAATAAATCAAAAAATTGCCTTTTATCATGCCAAGACATGTCTTTTTTTGGTGAGATTTTTGGCGTCGACAAAAATTTGTAGGCGAAAAATAAAAAAATTATTAACTGTACGAGCATTTCAAAAAATCAGCTTTTAATAACGCGTTGCCATTGCATTTATAAAAACTCTGATTAAAAAAATAGTTAATGACTACAGTCAATAAAGCCTAAAAAATGTCATTTTGAGCTCGCGATTATATGAAATGAAATAAACGGGAAATGGGATATTTTTGTAAACAATGAATGCGAGACAAAGTCTTTTTATAATCGTTGGCAATACTAAAGTGACTCATTCAATGAAACCATTAAAATGAATAAAAATATAATTTAACTCACACGATCACGTAGTGCTTGACCGTTCAAGAAATGATGTTCTGACATGATACATGGAGATATGCATAGCAGATTTCCTTTTAATCTTTTATTATTAATGTTGATGATTAATTCGGACTTCTCTCTGATTTTAACAGCATACAAAAGAATAATGAAGTGTATCTAAAGTTATTTACCAAAATGAAGTGAACTTAGCTAATTCATATTGAAAAATGAACCAGAAATCAAATTTTTGAAATTAAATCAATCAATGCTTTTTTAAAAAACTGTTGAATATGAACTATTTAACTAATATTTGAAAAATAGTGAATATGGAATTATGTATATATATATTTAATAAGAGAGGGTCTATATAAACGTGGGAACTTCCCGAGCTAATTCACGCCGTCTGATCATTTTAGTTTTTATCCAATAAACAGCCATACTGTGCGTCTCGCCTTGACTGAGACTGCCCTGGTTTAAAACTTAGTTTGACGCTTTGCCCTCGTTTCTGGCGTCAGAGTAAATCATTCTAATAGAGTGATGATCCAACTTTTTAACTAAGTATTTCAAGTTTCAAAATATTTAATTGGAATATACGAGGAGGGTAAATTGTTGAGGCATAGTAAAAAGTCGTCGGGGACTTAATATATTTTTATTAGCCCCAAATTAACAACAGTGCCTTACAGCGAGTGTAAAAGATATTCGGGGCATAATTTTTTTTTTCGTTCTGTCTCTCCCCTTGTATGTGGTTTCAAAAATTGATAAAGACCCCCCCCCTCCCCCTACTGTCCATTTTTACATCACTGGTTATGAGAAATATATGTTCTTTACCAATAAAGCAAATTCATTAGTAATCGAAGAAATAAGAAAAGGCTAGTAAGGAAACAGTCCATAAATTTCCTAAAACGAATGAGCAGTTAAAAATCTAATTTGATGCGAAATTAATATAGAAATGATATTCAATTTTTCTTCCGTTGAAGAATTTTATATGTCAGCAGGAGTAGAAAAACTTTTTATAAAATAAAAATCGATTTCCTTCAACAATTTTTTTTAAAGTTTAAATATGGATTGGTATATTTTAAAAGGGACAGTAGATTTTGAAATAACCAAAAATGAACGGAAATGTGAAATTTTATTTTTATTATTTCCTCATCAAAACATATGTTTATATTAAAGTAAAATAATGTTAAAAATTATTTTTAATAAAATAAATATTTGAAAATCATAAAGGGGAAAAAAGAATACATCTTTTTCAGAAAGATATTTTAATTATATTTAAATATCTTTGAGAAATATTTAGGTGCTTGAATTTTGAAAGAAATTAAACATAATCGATAACAAAAATTTCTGTTAAAAACATTCATAGGGTATGGTTTTTATATTTCGAGTTTTTTTTAGATAGTTTAAAGTCAATTTTAGTTCCAAAAAACATAAAATTCTCATGAAAATTCAGTAAATGAGCAAGGAAATTTTTCTAGAAAATTAATATTTAATTGTATTACAAAATCAAACACAGTTTGAAATAAATTTATATCGAGTAATAAGAAAAAAATAAAGTTGTCTGAAATATTTTTAAAATTTTTAAAAATTGTATAATTTTTAATTAAAAAATATTTTGTTAAAAAGTTTTTAAATTGTAATTTGTTGCATTCATATTTCAATGCATTAGCTTTAAAAGTTTCAGAATTCTAAGTGAATAATTCCAAAAATGGCTAAATGTGTTCGCCATCCCCCTTGAAATAATAATTAAGAAATCTAAAAACACCTCTCAACACTCATCTAACCGATTTTTAAAACTTCGGTTATCAACTAATATCAACTTAATCCGATTTCATTAAAAATTAATGTTAATTAAAAAACACTAATGTTTTTAGTTGTTATTATCCAATATATGTAGATTAGAGAAAGATATACCTCCTCCCTGCCCAAAAAAACCCCACCTTTTTATTTTTAGCTGCCAATTCGAGCAATTTTAGAACAAAAAATTTAATTCGAAACATTATCATGATATTTTTACCTTGATCACCAGATGTCTTATCTCAGACTAGCTATTTCTGTTGAAGAATCTGAAAGATGAAGATTGATTGGCTTAGAGTTTTGGCGACTAAGATATAATTCCTACTCACCAAACTGGATGCACGATCTGCAATTGAGAAAGAGACCTTGCTGTAACAGTTTCATTTTGGAACTCAAGGTTAAGAAACATCTCATTTTTTTTCAACCTCATGTAATATTTATTACTTTTTTTATTGTTCGATTATGATGTACAGTTGATCGAATAGAAAACTGAAACGTGTTATTTAGTTAGAATAATTTATAAATTTTTATAGAGGAAATAATTTCTGGGAAAAGTTGAGTCGTTGATTTTAAAATCGCTACAAAGTAAATAAAAAGAATTTAAATAGAATTTATATTTTCTTTGTTTTAAAGCAGAGCTTTTTAAACAGTAGTACATGATTGGTACACTAGCTCATTTTTGTTGACCGATTTTTAAGCAAAATATTTAAACGGGCGTTCAATTACACGTTTTACTTTATGGTATATAAGTTTATATACGTAAAGATGTTTTAGCAGTTTGCGTTGTCGAATATAAGAAACATTTGAAATTTTAAAATATCGATTTATTTCACTAACAGAGGTTAAATTATATAACAAAGAACTAGTGGTTAGAAATACGTCACTATATCCAGGTCGAGCAAAGAAAGACGATTTTTTTTCAGTGGCTTTACAATGAGATTTTCTAAAGGATTTCTTTGACACGTGTAAATAGATATGAGAAAAGAAAATTTAGGTTTTGGTAAGACAATGTTGTAAGCATTAAGGATTTTATTCCTTCTCTGAAAGTGTGAGAAAATGCTAAAGTGAGCATTTTTATAGAGCGTATATCGAAATAATTAAATAAAAAGGCTTAAATTAGATCATGGAAAAAAGATAACATATTAGAATGATGTTAATAGGAGCTAAATTTATGATAAAAATCAAGACATTAATTAGAATTTAAATTAAACTTAATTTATATCATTACATATTCAAGTCTTTGGTTGGAGAAAATACTGAACAGTTAAGTCAGGTTAAGTCAGGAGGAGTACTGAACAGTTAAGTCAGCATTGTAACAGTACATTTAATGTTTTTTTCTCTGAGTAATTTTAAATATTCATTAAGGGTTACTATTAAGAATGAAATGATCTCGGTACTTTTCCTTCCAACTTGCTAACTTTTTTTTATAAAAATCATTTTTTTAAATCTAATATAGTTCATATGAACGATATTAGATTCGTCGTCTATTATAGTCTTAGTATTCTTTTCGCCATAATTTTTTGGTTTCCAAAAGCGTCCTTAATTTTTTGGTTTCAAAATCATTTCAATACCTGTTTTTCAATTGAATTCAAGATCTCTTTTTAAAATGCCGCATAAGGTTTACAGCATTTATAAAGTTTATAAATTATCCAATGGGCGAAGTATTATTTGTATTTTGTAAAATCATAGATAAGTTATTGCATTCCATGGAATTACTCTCCACAGAATTAATTCATTCAGCAAATCTCATTTCGATCAAATATTCGTAAATTGTCTTGAAGTATGGGGCATTCTAATCGAAAAAATTTCAGATCTTATAATATTTGTAAATTTGAATTTATATCACTGTTTTCAAAAGGAGGCTTACCGTAAAAGATGGAAAATCGAAATTTTGAATTAATCGATTTCTGTCAGTGTCAGGACGATATTGAAAAACGAGATACAGAAGGGGGTCTAACTTGATGTATTCCTTTTACGATATAGGGAAGCGATCCAAAGTTGTCACCTTCTCTTTAAATTACCGAAAAACAGATGTTCTTCATCAAACATTGTTCTATGGTATTATTCCTTAATCCTCTACGCATGATGACACATATTTTTAATTCTCATATTGTAATGTGATATATAATTTTAAAAAATTAAGAGTTTGGATTAAAAAAATCTAAAAAAATTTAACCATAGATAACTGGTGATCAATGGTGAATGTTTCCTTACAAGAAGAAATTTGTATGTAGCTAAAATTGAGACATAGTAAACACAATAAGAGTTTAATTAGAAAAGAGTAAGTAGATTAGTTATAAAAAAAAGAACAATCCATCCCAGAATGAAAAATTTCCTTATGATAAAAGCAAAAATCTAAATAAATTGTTTTAAAAGTGTTACGTAATTGACGGCATGATTCCATTTTTCAAAACGATCAGAAATTTAGCGAATTTCATGAAAAGGAGATGCAGTGTTAAGTCATTCTTGGCAATGTTTGCCAAACGATTCTTGGAATTACTTCACAGCATAAAAATTCGGCAAGGCAAAATATTCAGGAAAGTTTGCTGATCATTGTTATTACAGCTGCTTTTTGCTTTCTTTTTGCCATGTAGTAAGTTATTTCTAGATTTGCGACTTTTAAAAGCTCTTTAGTGAAGGAACTGCAATAAAAACGTTCCAAAAAGAGATTAGTCAATTTAGTTTTATTTATTTCATTAGTAAACCTTAGTTCTTAAATTGTAACTTGAAATTCTAAGAGATTCTAATTTGTCTAATTTTGGGAATATTGTGCAATAGAAGTTACGTTATTTAAAATACATTTCTCTTGATCATTTTGATAAAAGGAATAATAATTATGATAATAAACCACCAAAGATCTTCAAAGATCTGCCGAGAACAAAATATTTATGATTAAATAACTGACTTTTGTCAATAAATTCAAACAATATTTTATTATAAAATATAGTTACAGGAAATATAAACAACATCTTAAACAACAGAAATAATTGAGAAAGAAAGAAGCAATAGGAAAAATTTAAGACTTAAATTAAAAGAGAAATATTTAAGAATAAATCATTTCATTAAAAATATATAAATACGATTTATATAAAATATATAAATATCATATATTTAAAAAAAGATAAGTAATGGAATACTTCTCAGTGTGCAATTTTTCTTTTAGAATATTTCAGCTGTGAAAAATTTATGAAAGCATTTATAGTGACGTGGTAATCACCCGGCTTTACACGCTTTTCCAATGTCCCAAGGAGTCACGTTTATTTCTCATAAAAGTAATGCATTGTCTATATCTTCCTGTGTCGAATGTTCTAATAAATTGAAGAAAAAATATAAATTCCGATTCTTACTAGATATATATTAAGCGTAGAAATGTATTTATTTAAAATGAATGTCTCACATTTTTTTATTTGAAATCACTGACCTTCATATTTTAGATTGCTACAAAAGCAGTAAAAATCGACTTGAGTAAGTTAGAACCGAGGAACCATTTAAGATACGCGATTGCGTTCGGAATGAATTCTTTTGAAAATCGTATAAAATATTTATATTTATGAATTTTTACATGAAATTGATTGACATTTTTTATGAAACATAAATATATTAATTAAAATCCAAAAGTGTTTTGAAAAATGAAGAAACAAAATGAGATTATGTCCAAAAAATTCTGTAAATCAAAAATGTCTTGGTTAGTAAGTTTAACTAATAATTTGTTCAAAATCTTGTAGATAAAGTATATTTTATCTAGTTTTTGAGCCAAGTAATAAACTGTATTTCTATCCAATATTTTAATATTGAGGTGCAACTGATATATTAAAAGACATTTTCAATCCCCCCCATTAAAGCAATATTAAAGTATTATACTTTTATTTAGCATTAAAACAAAAGCAAAATCTTTCTAAATGAGATTTGCTTATTTTGTTTTCAAGAACTACACCTATTAAGAGATAACTACACCAAACTTGAACAAAAATATTCTTTTGACTTTTATTTATTTACTAGCCGCCTTTGGCGACCAGTCGATTCGCCTATATTAATGCCGACTGAAGGGTTAAATCATTTTTATATATAACTTGGTTTCATAATAAATTTTTCAGCAAAATATTTTTATGCTTCAAATTTCGATAGTCATATAATTCACTTATACTATTATGTATGTCTTAAACAGTCCTATCTTTGAAGTCCGCATCTCTCTCTGATTTTCTACCAGTGCACGTAAAATTCACTTTTAAATTAAATTGAAAATGATGAAACTTCTATTAATACAACGACCTCTTTACTCAATCTAACCATGTCTTTAAATAAAATTAAGAACTGAAAGCAGAATAATCCGACATTGAATATTTATGTTCAATACAGAAATTGAAACATTATAATTTTTTTTATAATTTATAAGATCTCAAGGAATTATTCAGCAAAAATTTCACAGGTTAATTGAAACCTTAAGTTTTTAATTTTATTTTTAGATGTATATAAATGCTTTCAATAGAATTTTTTTTTAGGTTTATATTTCAAAAAATTATGGTTTAAATTCCTTCGGTCTTATAGATTCATATTTGTAAAATATTCTTAATATTTCAACTTCTAAATAAATAAATAAGCATTTCTATCTTCTTCAAATCTGGCCGATTTATTCAGTTCTAAATATTGCAAGTTTAGAACAATCATCATTATCATAATCTAGACCAATTATTCTAGAGTAACTCTGATTGGTTTCTTTGATATTTTGATAAAGTGATATAAAATCGCCAGTTTTTACCGTAATAGTTATATTGAAATTTTCGTAGATCGATCAGCTTTGATGATTGATTTATTTGATTGGATTTTATTTAAGGACTTATTTAATTAAGGACTTTTGTCTCTAGAAATTATTATTATTTAAGGACTTATTGTCTCAAGAATATTTTGTTAAATATGATTCACAGAGCAGATTATGTATGTAAAAATTTAATTCATCAGCATTTTTCCCTAAATCTATAATTGTATATTTCACTTGGACCAATTGCTAAGAGATTATTTATATCTCTCCCCAAAAAATTAAGAAATTAGATGTTGGGCTCCGATTACAGAAGATGCCTTGTAGATGTTAAGCCATGTTTGCCTTAAATAAAATTGTTTAATTGGATTAGTAATATGTGTATAATAAAATATCATAGAAAAAGTTTCCATCCATTTATTTTCCAAAATTATAATGTTTCATATTTATTTCAATTTTTACAGACACGTGCCGAAAATGACATTTTTATATGTTTAATTTGGAATAATATTTGATTTATTTTTTCTCGTGAGAGAACACGATATTGTTTTGGTAGAAAGTTTTGATGTCTCTGAAATATGCGGGTAAAAATAGTTTTATATACTTTTACAAATTTTGCATTGTTAATTATTACGTATGCTTGTTTGAAAGAAGATGCGTTTTTATTTCGCATGATTCATTAAAATGCGGAGAAAAATTACAATCACGAAGGTGAATTTTTTGATTTGCACAAAATATCTTCTTCACATTGCTTTTTGTTCTTCGTTTCTTTGAAATGACGTCATTTTAAAAGTTCGTTTAAGATTTCTTGCTTTTAAATAATTAATTTCGCTCTCAGAAGATTATCGTTTGGTGATTTTCTAAAAATTCTTTTTCAGTTTTAACTGTCGCACTTTTGTAATATATTTTTACTTTGTACTTTTATTTATTTTTATTCTTTAATGGAATTATTAAATTTGATATGCAAACGATTTTCACTGGCATTTATTGTTTAAAAAATATCACATTTCCTATTTAATTCATTTCATATAATCACGTGATGAAAATTGTATTTTTCTGTTTTAATTTTGGTAGTAATTAACTTTTTTTAAAATCAGAACTTCTGAAAATGTGATGGCAACATTTTATTAAAAGCTGATTTTTTTGAGATCCTCGAGAAGATAAAATTTAATTATTATTTTTTTGCGAAATAAATTGTTGAAAAAAAACGATTAAATTAAATGTTTAAAAATTCATTAAAAATAGAGTTTTAATTCGTAAGTCAAAACATTAGTATCATTGAAAAGCTAATATTTTGCGCTTTAACTTGATGTAAAAATCAATTTTGTGCTGTAATATTTTCGGAAGTTATAGCGAAAAAACGTTAAAATTTTGTTTATTTTTTTAATTAATTAAAATTTTAATTAGAAATTCAAAAAGGGCTCCGAGGTGCACATTCCCGGCACCCAAGGTATACATATACCAAATTTGGTAATTGTAGGTCGAACGGTCTGGCCTGTACATCGCCAACAGACAGACACACCCACCCACATTGTGCTTTATTATAAGTAAATATTTCTTTAATTTATAAGTTTTTATTTAAAATATTTGACCTAAAAAAATAAGAAATCTTTAAAGGATATAAAAGAGCAGTAGAAATGAGTTGAGAAAATATAAGAATCTATGTAACTTTTCCAAAAAATGAATTTAGAAAACAAAATTCAAATATTTTTTTTGTTCAGAAATTAAGAATATTGAACAATTGTAATATTTTCTTCTAAAATCGACTTTTTAACACAATTGCCTACTTAACGTATAAGGCCAGTAAATCTTTTTCTATGGGCATTCCTTACACGCACACACACACACTCTCTCTCTC
>JAOUZG010016644.1:12058554-12069087 GCA_026289955.1 Argiope argentata | reverse complement strand
TGGGTTTATCGTAACATCTATGGGTCTATATCCTGTGTTTTAGGTTTACCTCTACATTTAAATCCAAAACAAAAACACAATAGTCTAGATACATGAATTTCAGTACACAGTTTTAAAATCTAAAGTGCAGAAAATTGAAGTAAATATATTTGAAGTAAATTTATCAAGGAGCTGATTTACTGTCGGTCTGTCTGTCTGGATTTACTCATGCAATAAGCGCAACAATTTCATAAATGTAAAAACTTAAATTGAAATTTCTTTATTATATTTGCAGTTGTCTAATTTTGGTATTTTCTTAACAAAAATACTAAAAACCAACTTAACTTTTAATTAAATTGCATAAAATAGCATATATTTTCATCCAGCTCAGTTGGAAGAAGGGATCCAGAAATTGGTATTCGGTGTTAGGGTAATAGCAACGTTTCGGCGATTTATCGCAGAAGATCGCATGATTCTGTTAACTTTCGTAGCTATCAGCACCTGGCTTGTAGTTAATAATATAACATTTATTAGCAAAGTTTCAAAGATACAATTTCTTCTGTTTTTCAATGTCAAAATATTTTAATTTTTTTGTAAAGAAGAATGATTTTCTTTTAACATTAGATGTGTAAGGTTAGAATTATTTAGAGGTTAGAAAGATTTTATGCGTTTTCTTTAGTCATCCAGATACATTAAAACACATCAATTCGTTAATATGCCCAAATTAGCTGATTGAACAAATAATTTCACTGAAAAGTCAAAGCATTCCCTCATGAAACATCTAATTTGTCAGAACCACTCTTTCTAATTGCTCTAATAGCTTGGAGAGCATAAAACTTTGGTGGTAATTGTGAGCTCCCAAATAACTTTTGTCATTGTAATAAAGTACGGTTTGATCTTGTTGCTGTGGCATTCGATTTCGGGATGGGGGGGGATAGATAATGGACTAGAATTCATTAGTAAGTATGTGTACGTCATTTATCTGGCCATTTTAACTATCGAGGTTCAAATATCCTTTGATTAAAATAGAGAGTGGTAGTCAAGCAAAATTGCTTGCTACTTCAAATCAAGGACTATAGTATTGAAAGAAAAATGCTTGGCTTCAGGAATGGATAATAGTAAATTCCAGATCTACCTCCACCGCCTTTTGAACGTGCATAAGAATTTATCCAAATGTTTATCATAAATTTTATAATTTTTTCAATGTTGTGTCAATACACGTTATTAAAGGTAAAGAATATACCGATAAAAATTAAAAAGTTACAAAAAATGAAAGGCCGACTTTCTGGTGCAGAGGTAGAGCGTCTTCCTCGTGTTCTGGGAGTCCTGGTTAGGGCATGGTTGTTCTCCTGTGTGCTATCTGTGAGATATGTGAATGTGTCCTCTCCCTCTAAAAAAAGGCTTTGCAAGCAAATGTGTGGGATAGAACTACGTAGATCCTCTACCTATTTCTAGGTCCTCTGGTCACTGTGACTAACAGAGGCTGCAATCTTTCCCCATCCAGTCATCTGGCCAATGGAGGAATGCAACAACAACAACAACAACAAATGAAATCTACGATCACAAATTTCAATTTCAAAATTAAACTGGTTTGTAAAAAATTACGAGACTTTTCTATCAGTCTTCTCTCTCTCTCTCTATATATATATATGATAATATTTTTTAAACTTCCATTTTCGATTTTTTAAGCTGGCAAGCGAAGTTTTGGATCTCCACCGAGTTTGAGATGAAATAACAGCCATGATGTCGTAGTTCTACATTAACCTATTAAAAACGCATCTGTTTTCAAAGAAGCATACGTAACAATAATGCAATACTGGAAAAAGCAGGCAAAAATATATGCGATTAAAAGATGTTGATGAATATTGCCATTTGTGCTTTGTTCATTCTCTATGCGATTTCGAGCTTCATTAATTGTTGCTTTCAATCATTCAAAACCACCTAATGAAAAGAACATCATGTTTTCGCATAATATGAAAGAAAAATAATAAAAATCAAATTTTTTTTCATTATAAATTTTTTTAAACTTTCTTCTTTACAATAGGAATCGAATAGGGAGATAAGTTTATCATTAAATTAATAAAATTAAAAAAAGCAAAAATATAGAAAATTTAAATACTCATCATTAGGCGTTTAAGAAGCAATCTATGGAAAAGACGTAGATGATGCAGTTGTGAGAAGTTGCTAGTTTAGATGTCAACAATAAGAATAACACAATTTTACAAAAGAGTAAAATTTCGAGATATTTTTTTAGCAACATTAACATAATGAGTATTGAATTTATCAAAACAATATAATTCATAGCGTTATAAGAAGACAAAATGTTTAAACAAAATCTAATTAAAATTCAATTCAAAATAATTCAAAGTTAGCTATTTAGGAAATTTTGTAATACTATTATGTCTAGTAATATAGTTACCAGACATTTATAATTCATGTCTTTAACTTTTAGATAGTAATGTCTGTAAGATTTATAACCAATGCACATAAATTTTAATCAAAGTTCAAAAGCAGTTTTCGATTTTCTTTACTCGAATTAAGAAGAAATTTTCACTTATTCTAGCTTTGAAATATTTATTTTCCCTTCTAAGAAACGGTATTTATTTTTCAATTATAGAGCTAATGCTTATTTACATCATTCAAACGATTTTCACGGTAAATATTCATTTATCTGCCTTGAAATTCGAATGGATTATGAAGAAACATTGCCATGAAAAAAACATAACAAAAGGAAATGGAACTTGCAGAAAATCGTCTGTTTCAAACACCAAACTTTAGTGTAAACAAAATAAGTTTTGAAACTCAAAATTAAAGCTTTCAGTACTTGATTATTTACTTTATCTTTATAAATTCACAACTGGTGTTATTCTTTGATGATTGATTTAAATTTGTGATATTAAATCGCCAGTAAATAATATTTTAATTTTCGTTGTGAAATATTTGTTACTAATATTTTCAAATTCGTGTGATTTTAGAGAAATGATATTGTTTCGTGGCATTATTAGACAATCTTTATTTATCGAAGAAAATCCGGATTAAGGCCTTATCTTACGGCAAAATACCATACACAATTTCGTGGACAGTCTTCGATTTATGAACGCAGGTAACCGCTCAAGCAAGATTTTCCTCATCGTAGCTTTCTTAAACTAGCTTGAAAATGTAGACGATAGTGTAAAACTTTGACAGTGATATACTATGCCAAATATGGCATGCTTGAAGCCAACTATACTCCAGCTAATATAATTTTATTTTGTTTATAGTAGTAGCTGTAAAAAGTAGTTTGATTATTTCCGCCATTTCTTTTGAGCGATAAATACACCATAACGTATATCTACGATTTTAGGTATACCAGACAGCAAATTCTCAATTGACGTCACTTTCGGGGTCCACGAAAGTGTAGGCGGTATTTTGCCGTGTGATAAGACCTTTATATAGCAATAAGTGTATAATTTTAAATGATAAAAGTGTCCAAATTTCATGTTTTTCCAATTGTATTTACTCAACATGCTTTTTCAACTAACCTAAAATTTTTTGCATCTAATTTTTATTTTATTTTTGAGAAATCCTAATTTTTTTATTAATGAAAAAAATTAGTACCTAAAACTATAATTATTTCCGTTTTAATGCTCTTCGAACATTTAACAAAGTGAATTTAAGCTCACTGGCTTTGCTGGCTAATACGACAAATGTCTTGCTTAACTTAATTAGTCGCGTTATCTCCTAGATCGATAAATGGAAATAGGATTACAGCGTTTCATTAAGAAATTGACAGGGCAGTCTGCTACAATCCCATGCAGCTAAAAGGGTTTTGTAATGATACATTTAATAATAATTTCCCTCTAACCAGTCGTCTTTATTCATGAAATGCAACCATTGCTTATGAAATGACGGAATTTCTTTTTCTACAATCAGTTTACTCTTTAAAAGAATTATTTTTCTGAAATGTTGATTTGCACGATTTTTAAAATTATATCATCTTGAAATACTGAGAACCAATTCAAATTGGTAGTTTTTGTTGATTTATTGATATTGGCTGGAATTCAATAAAAATGTACATCATCACTCAAATGATCACACAATAGTCTACCAAGATTTAGAGCATGTTTAGATAATCTTTTTCTTCGGAATTGACATAATCTGCTTTCTTCTAAAGTGATTTTACAAAAGATTTGATTAAAAAAATTTGTTTTGTATAAAGAGGATTCAGAGGTTAAAAAAGAGTTTTTTTTTTACTTTCCTGATTTTTCGGGACTTCTTATAAATCAGTTTTATGCTATAATATTTTTGTGTGATGGCAAAAAAAATTTTGCATACTTATTAACTAAACTTCTAATTAAAAATTTTAAAAACTTCTCTGATGTGTATAGATTTCTATTCTCCAAATTATATATGGGCCAAGTTTGGTAACTCTTAATCATATAATCTGGAGTATAGGGCATGCAAACGTAAATTAGCCCGTAAACATACATTCATCTAATAATCAACCCTTGAGACATTCTGGACCATGTTAGATAAATTTTCTTTAGGAAAATGAATAGAAATTTCTAAAATTCTGCCTTTTTAGAGAATTGTGAGATACAAATTTCCACAAATGAATTTTAATGATTTATTCAGTTGATTATACATAGTCTAATGTCTAAAATATTAATGTACTTATTTAAAATATTTAAATAAATATTCCTTTTAAAGAATATAATAATATTAATAAATATAGTGTTTCAAGAATATTTTGTTAAATAAGACACAAAAAGTAGAGGATTTATGTAAAAATTTAAAATTCGTAATTCATCAGAATACTTACTGACTCGCGTTACGCAAATTATAATTTAATACCTTTAGACCATTTTGTTGCCGGATATTTGTCTACTAAAGATTTAAAAATTAGCTATTGAACTCTGATTAGAGTAGAGTTGTATTATTAAACCCTGCTTAACTTAAATAAAACGGATTTATTGAATTTATAATATAGGTATTATAAAAAATCATGAAAGATTTTATTACATTTATTTTTTAGAAAATATATTTCATATTTATTTTAATTTACACAGATATTTGGAGGAAATTAATTTTTAAAGCAAATTTTATTAACACAAATATTTATCAAATGAAAATAAGCAAAAGGAATTAAAATTCCCATAGCTTTAACTACCCACAGCAATCTTTGTGATTCTACCAGACTAAATGAACAACTAAACCCATCACTATCGCTGTAATTCTTAAAGTTTTGATTCCTGTTTTAATTGAAAGTACATACTATTGTGACGTATTTTTGTCCTTTTCAAGGATCCTATGGTGCAGAATCATTTTTTCCTTTTTACCTCACTATGTTCCAATAATGAATTAAGATTTTATATTTGCTCTTGAGACATAAAATTTCACAAGATATAGCCACAAATCGGTTATCTAATAACTATATGAATGTCAGTATCTTTAATGCCCAATATCGCTTTAAGTATTTATGTACAAACTATTATTAGGTAACAGAGAATTAAAATGCATAGCTAAAGCGAAATAAATTATATTTAATCTATATTAGACTATGTTTTAAATATGTTTTAATATAATAATTAACCTTTAATTTAATACGAAAAAAATCCTTGTTATGTCATTCTGATTTTTCTGGAATAACAACAAAATTTTTAGTTCTCAAAAGGTTAAGAATTTAAAATTCCATTTTGTATATTAATCGCCGGTGCTTAACAAAAGCATATAACACTGTAATTACCATTACAGTGTTATTTGTTCAGTATTTAAATTCAATATTTAAATTCAAGGTCTTCCAAAAATATATCTTTCACCTACTGCATCCAATGACAGGGATCCTATCTTATGTGGAAAATGTGGCTTAAAAGTAATTATCCAGATTTCCTACATTAAAAATACCTTGTGGTGAAAGCAGAAACTTTTCCTGGATGTTCAACGTGGCCGCGGCATTTTGAAACCTAATTACTTATGTTACTTTACAGGCAAGTGATAACAAAAGGGAAATAACCTCCGGCAGTTAGATACATCCAAAAGGGTACTTAGGTCGATCTTTATCGCCAAATTTGAAGGAGTCGCCAATGAGTTGCTAAACCTCCAATAATGGCAAAAAACCGCTATTTAAGAAATTGTTCAAATCTTAAATGTCATCCACCATTTTGTTGGTTTCGTTGGCGTCAACGGTTTATCGCCAAATTTGAATCCGTCGCCAATGAGTTACTAAACCGTTGGTGTCGACGGTCTAATACGTAAGTACCTCTAAAAGATCATTCGATAAGTGATAGACCGACATTTTAAGACTGATACAGTACTCTCCTATTAGTAAGTATTTAAATCAAAATTGAATACATAGTTATTGTTAGAGATAATATTAAACTAGCAAGAATAGTTTTTTCAAAAGTTCCTCGCAATGCTAATAGCAAACGCCTTTGTATTCGTTGTTGTGTCTTATGGCACTTGCCAAGGACAAAGCTCGCTGAGGTAAGCGGTGATTAAAGCCTTATCAGCGTCTCTTGTTTTTGTAGTAGCGCCAACTAAGGCCAAGAGAACACCTTTTGCTACTTATTCAACACATTTGCTTGCGCCGCCCCTTTTTACGAGGAGCACATTCACACAGATAGATCAAAACATCCTTACAGATAGAACATAAAAGAACAACTATACCCGAACCGGGACTCGAACCCCAGACGCCCAAATCACGGGGAAGAAGCTCTATATGACAGAACGCCGGTCCTTTGAAATCGTAACTATCGTATTTATTGGCTTTCAATAATCACAAAGTATTTACTTGTGGCATAAATTCACCTTTTTAACCGAATCTATCGTCTTCATCTTTGACATACAATTAATGGCCTATTGTTTTAATCACCTGGAATTAAATTTGCTCAAAACTATTCTTGTAGAAAAAAAATTTCATAAAAATACAATACATATCAAGTCACCTTTTTGAATCATCGTACATACATGTTTCTGAATGTGTCGACAAACAAAATGCCCATCTCTTGTTGGATTTAGCTCAAAATTTGATAGTTGATAGATTAAAGGATGTTCGAGAAACTGGATGTACGTCCAGCATATCGAATGTTATCTATTTAATTCTCTTCAATTTGCACTTATAGTATTAAAATATATTATTATAGAAATCTGGGAATTTGGTGTAAAGATCATATACAGGGTTTCTTCCTTTTAAATCAAGGGGTTATTGAGTTATTTTTTCTCAAAGATAGATGAGCTTTTCCCACAAATTTGATTTTTGAACTTAGAATGGTCTAAAACATAAAAATTCGCCAAAATTTCGAGTTTTGGCGAAATTTGAACCTTTTGCCAAAATTTCGAGTTTGAACTTTTTGAATTATACTTTCTCTATTCCATGTATCAGAGCAACTAAAAGAAAAAATAACAATATTTAAACTTCGAGCTCCTATTCAAAAGTGTTTTCAAGATATATTTAAAATGTGTTAAAACTTATTCAGAACTCCGATTAGTTGGATGTTTAATTCAATAGTCAACATGTAAATATTTTTTAAATTCCTACTATTAGTTCATACTTTTCTTATTTATATATCTTGTTCAATTTTTCTGTCTTTAATAAAATATCTTTTATTCATCCTCTCAAGTTCAAATATATTTTTTAAAACTTTTTGTGGATGAAACTGGGTATTAAAACAGTATTTCAAATATTAATTCAATTATTAAATTTTATTAATTTTTAATATTTTAAATAGTGTTTTAGCAGTTTGTAATTACTATTGAAATCAGCAGACAGTAGCTCAATCGGTAAAATGCGAATATTTCAGTATTTTTCAAGTAAAGGTGAAGAATGCGAGTTCAATCCTTGAGAAAATTAATTTTTTGATAAATTATTTATATTAAATGAAATTTTATCAGAAATTAAATAAACACATTCTTTTCTAAGAAGGAATTCACTTTAACTTGTCTTTTATATTACTTGTTTATGCTGATTTCAGAAAGAGGCCCGAAGGAATTGCTGTAGAAGTGAAGTGATTTTTCAGACTCACACTCGCTTATGTAACCTTCTTATTCAACACATATTATAAAAGGGAACGGAAGAAAAAGAGTTAACCTTCAATTTTAAAGTAGAAATAAACCTTGGATGGCTACCATCGTCTAAAATGTATCTTATTAGTTTTTAGATCCGAAAATCCAGATTTTAGTAGCTTGAAGATAAATATGGCAACGGTTGCATATATCTTCTGACGGATGGATATATGATACTTTCTTTTTCCTACAGTACAAAATAATTCTCTATTTTAGATATGATTTCATGATATGATCTTTATTAGTATGTTAGTACTAAAAAAACCATGTTTAGTATATTTTTAAATTTACAATTCCATCAATACTTAGTCATCAATAATAGTTACAATTGTAGATTTTTATGGTCTATGGATTGCCGAAATACAAAATCATTTAGGATTTCATTTTGTGTAGAGCGTCATTTCCACTCCTTTCTGAATATCAATTTAAACTTTCTGAAATAAAAAGATTCAAATAAGAAGTATCGCTTTGAATTTTCTCAATTATAATGTCACATTCTACTTTGTTTACTTAGAAAGTCAAAAGTTTTAGAGATAAAAACCTTTTGAAAGTTTTTCGCGTTTAGCATAAATGAAACAGCTTTCTAATATTTTCGGGCATTAAAACCCAGTTGTCATTCTCAACATTTATCACAAAGAAAACATAAAATTTGCACTCTTTTTTATATTCTATACATAATATTAAAATTGTTGGCGTTGAGTTGGCATCAAATTTTCCTGAATTTCTACACAAACCTATTATATTCTGCTCTTTTATTTATCAATCAAAATATTTTGGTAGTTTTTTTAAGTACTTTTAGTTACACTAACTCCATCAATTATTATTTTTTAGTGTCTTGTATATGGCCTCTCAACGTACATAACAAAAGGAAATGAAATACAGAAAATCATTTGTTTCAAACATCAAACTTGTAGTGTAAACAAAATAAGTTTTGAAACTCAAAATTAAAGATTTTAAAAGTTGGTTATTTACTATATCTTTATAAATTCACACCTGGTGTTATTGTTTCAGCTTTACCAAATGATTATTTTAAATGTTTGATATTAAATCGTCTGCAAATAATGTTTTAATTTCCGTTGTGAAATATTTGTTGCTTATCCTTTCAAATTCGAGTGATTTTAGCAAATTGATATGGTTATATATAACACCCCTCCCAATCAATATCGTTTTTATCAATATCAAAAAGACTAGGACTGTCATTAATGATGATTTATATCGCTTAGGAAGATACTGCCATTCTTCAATATAGAGAAGATATGGTTCCATTTTTTACTTATAAAATAATATCATTTGCCTTTAAGTATACCGTTATTGAAGTTTAGAGTACTAAAATTTGATTACAATATTGTTAGCCTATCATGAAAGACGTGAATTTAAAGGTTCAGCGTTCTAAATCATTATTTCGATTTCATAATTATATTATTCACATTCAACAATATCAGAATCAGAATCCGTAAACAAATCTCGAATAAAATTGTCTAGAAAATATCAATTCATTAGAAGAATCAGTCAGACGATTAATATTATGTCTTATATTATCATTCAAATCTGACGGTAAACAGAAGCACTTACCGTTTTCTTTTCAAAGCTTAACCTTCTCATCCGCCATTGCATTGAATGAAGAACTGAATGTAATTGATGTCCAAGGATTGCTTTAAAACATGTTTATGTCTATGGTTTTGAGTATCAAATGTGTTTATAGTTTACTCAACACACACTATAAAACGAGTGATAGAAAGAGAAAAGGGTTTATTTACACAAAGAAAATTAACATCATCAAATTCCACCTGCTATATTGTTCTTACTGCGTGGTAAGCATGTTGTCATAGGCAAAACTATTAGCAGGTGTTGCCATTTCATTCTGTAGAAAAAGCTTACCGAATCTTACTGAACCTTTGAATCTTAGTCCATCTAATTTAGTATAAAATACTTTTGAAGAGTCTACTCTTGCTATTTTAACATTACCTCTAACAATAACTATGTTTTCAATTTTTATTTAAATACTTACTAATAGGAGAGTACTGTATCAGTCTTAAAACCTTTGATCACTTTTGGTCTATCACTTGTCAAATGATTTTTAGACGTTCTTACGTATTAGACCGTCGACGCCAACTGTCGCCAGCGGTTTAGTAACTCATTGGCGACGGATTCAAATTTGGCTATAAGTATAAAAAACAACAGCTGATACATGTCTACTAGGCTTGATTTGTTATTAATATTTATTAATAAGCTATTTTTAAACGTTCGAAAATTGAGTAATATAGTAGCAGCAAAAAAAAAAAAAAACTACTGTATAGGTGTCATTTAAAAAAAGGAAATAATTTCTAATTTTTATATAGGATAACATTTGGAGCACAACATCAATTTATGGAAAAGAAATGTGAAAATATAAAACAATAAAGGAATAAGTTATTCTGAACACTTATAATTCATTATTTTTCAGAATCGATTCTTTATAGCAAGATGAACTCACTGTCTGGGGCAAAACTATTTTATAACAGCAAAGCATTTTTT
>JAOUZG010016644.1:12041497-12058154 GCA_026289955.1 Argiope argentata | reverse complement strand
CTTCGCGGACAAGACGCATCTAAGATATTTTTAAGGTACTGTCTGTGGTATTCAACTAGATTTTTTTTCTATTTTTTTAGTGATATTATTCACGTGCCTACTACAACTGACAGTGACATCATTATATTTATAACGATGACTTAACTAATCCTCTTCATTAACCACATTAAAAGGCCTTCTTATTTTGTGAAAAGGTAAAAACAATAACAAGATGGACAACGGAATGTAGGAGCGGCGTTTGAATTTAAAGAATTTTTTTTAAATATTTTAGAGGGAAAGGTTAAGAAATAATAAATGGCTTTTAGTTACGTCTCATGGTTATGTCTCATAGATCAGATAACTCGACCGGTTTTTAACTAGATACTGCTTTCAACATTTACTAAAGTTATTATATTTTATGACGACTTGAATATTAAAATTGATCGCACCGAAAAACTTAATCTTTATTTATGCTATCTTAAAACTTCTTAACCGATCAAAAACAATAATTAATGGAATTTTAAAACTTGTACTTACCATTAAAATTCATGAAATATTATCAAACATAGGCAAAATAAAGTCAAAATGAACACAATTCCCCTTGAATGAGATTATAATGCGGATTTTTAAATTAGTTAAAAATTTCTCAATTAATCAAAAAACGATACTTAATCCAATATTCAGTCTTCTCTTTTAATATCAACATTCACAAAATATAGCCAAATATCCCCAAACTAGATTAAAAAGGAGCATCATTTGCTTTGCATGATCTAACAGGTAGTATTAATAATCTATAATATTTTCTCCCTGCTGTGCTTGTCTTTAAGAGAGAGAGAGAATTATATAAATTTTTAATAGAAACCAGGACAATAAATCCTTCATGGCCACCATTTGAAAAAAAAAGATTTTCAAAATTATAATGTGGACTGATAACTCTTTAAGGACCAAGATCCGTATATCCTTATAGAAAACTCAATACCCTATCATGGGGACTTTATAAACATAAGAGAGGTAAAAACAAATGAGTCTAGCTGAATCTCTCTTTTAAAGAGCTTATCATGGAGATAGCTGTCTAGTTACTGAAACGGGTTAAACTGTTTTTCTGCTTTATGATCCCCTGTATACGTGCAAGTTGTTGATATCTACAGCTAATATTTTTTGCGTAGGACTCGGGTGTGTTTTGCTGTTTATGCTTCCATGTTTTCTTTTGATATAAAGAGTCATTATGCGTTTTTGAACCCGACACCAGCCTCACAATTTCCCTAATATTATATGTATGAAATACAAATTACAAAAAAAAAGACTTCATTATTCTTTATAATAATCAAAATATTATAGGGTCAATTTTTAGAGATGCTTTTAAAATTCGAACAATGAGCAGTAACTCCAAAAGAAATCAGCGGATAGCAGACAAATAAGAGTCTAAAATTATGCAAAATTTATAGATTCAAAAGAATTATCCAGAATTAGCTGAGAAAACATGTATATTCTAAGAAACGTGGTGATAGTAAATGTAAGCAATTTATAAACTAAAAACAAGAGGCTACTCACAAGCTTTTGAAGGCATTCAAATAAATTTGAGAGGTCGGATCACCATGATAGTATTGGTGGGAACTATGGTGAATCCTAATGCCATCATCGTCCACGATACAGCATCTTTTTTATGGAAAGTACGTTCCGTCATTGGTAGAGAATAGCCAACCCCACACCATTTCTGTACCAACTGAACTGAGAAACCCAATCAACACGTCGAAAGCTTCTGATTTTTTGTGCTGCTTTCCTTCCAAAGGGGTTGAACTCAGAAAATGAAGTGGTTTTTATTCAAATGGTTAGAAAATATTTAAGAAATAATAACATAGACACAGACATGTAGAAAAGAACATAGATTGGAATTGTGCTATATGTATATATATATATAATTGCAAGCTATCTGAATCACAGTTAATAAAAAAATTAGCACTGTTAATTTATGCACCTTTTTAAAATTAAAATAAAATTTTAAAGTTTAAATTATATATCACTCAGGTTAAAATCCAGTCACACTCTTTTCTTTTCTTAAGCGGATTAAAATAAGAATTTTGCAGCTAAAAATAAATTTCATCTGTGTTACAAATTGAAATATTTGCTGTAGACAAATCAATGCGATTTCAGAGGCATTACTGGTCAAACGTGTTGACACGTTTCTTTAAGGACGTCCGAAGAAACAATTCACGTGTCCACTACAGCTGACAGTGATCCCATCTTATCCACAAACGGCCACTTAAAAAGTTAATCATCTCCGTTTTCTCCACCAAAAAAGTAAAAAGAATTACCTTGTGAAGAAGTCTCAAACTTTTCCTGTGCATTCAATGTGACAGCAAAATTTTGAAACTTAAATCACTTGTGTTACCTCAGAGGCAAATAATAACAAATGGGAAACAACCTCCGATTACGAAACGGATATTTTTGAATTATCAATCGACTTTGCGGTACGTTATCCTCTAGAGGAGGAAAAAGATGGAAATGGGAAATAAAATAAAATAAAAAAGATATTTTTTTCTTTGCGAAATGCGTGTCTTTCAGAAATACCATGCGTTATGAGAGAAAGTGTTACAAGGGCAATTTGAGTGAACCGTTGTTCTGTGAAATCACTTTCGGTGCGTTTTTGTTCGATTTACAAAATGCGAAGAAAAGGCTACAGAATGAAATATTGCACGAGAGTCTTTAATTAAATTTATTTCAACAAAAGCCAATGGATATTTAATGAAAAGCGTTTTGTTTCGGTTGCATTTATAATCAGTGACTCTTAAAATTAGAATGACATGTTAGCGTCATCGCCTGATGAAAATAAAGACTAATTAATTTTACCATCATTATAGATTTAATGAAAACTTTTTCAGGTGAGCGGATTTTTTTCGTAATAGGAAATGATGGATTGCTATTTAATTTGAGGTAAGAATGGAGGAATTTTGGAGTTATGAAACTTTTTTTTTGTCCACTTTCGCCCAGAATAGATTGAAACTATTTCTTTGTTTATTACTAGTGTTTACCCGCGACTTCGTTCGCATGGAAAAGCACACGACTAACCTAAAAACGATTTATTTACAGTGTTTACTTGAAATAAAGCAAAACCGAAAATAAAGTCCATATTTATTTAAAATCAAGTCAAGTCTATTTTATTTATATAGAGAGATTGCAATAGCTAAAACAGTATTATACACATATTTTTTAAACTTTTAATTAAAAAGTAAACACAGTTGTCAACATTTACAACACACTGCACATGCGTGAATTTTCAACGCCAATTGGGGCAATGAAAAATTTTAATTTCCTTTTTTCGTTTTTATTTTAATTCAAAAGCATTTCAAAATGAATTCGAAAAATCGATTAATTAACAATGTTTAATTTTAAATGCATCAAACACTAGGAAATTAAAAAGAATCATTTGAAATAATCTGTTAAAAACATGTTAAGCCTAACCTCGTTAGCGTGGGGAAAAAACTGGTCTTACTCATTTAGCGATGGAAAGATGAATATTTTTGATGGGAAATTTAAAAAATTCTCGTTTTTACTATTTTTCTCGCAATTTTTCCATTTTTTCTCTCTATAAGAACCTTCTTCGTGCCTTAATGAAAATATTTAAAAAAATTAGTCGAATTTGTTGAGCCGTTTTCTGGTTTTGTGCTTAGCAACACATTTGACGAATTATTTTTATTTATATAAATCAGCCGCCTTTGGCAACCAGTTGATTTGCCTAAATTAATGGCTGCTGAAAATTTAGATTAAATACTTTTTTAACTACTTTTAACAAAATGCACTTGCAAATATTTTGCAATTTGACTTTAATGGTTTCTCTAGCAAAACCTTTTTTTTCTTCAAATTTTTATTGCCATAAAATTCATAACATTTTACAAACCTTACATTGTTCTTTTCATTGTACTATGCATTATCCTAATATTTCTGCATAAATTTTAAGCAAATCAGTTGATAAACTTCTAAAATAAAATGTTTTATGCTTCTTTTTTTCAGCAACCCTCCTTTTCTTGCAATTTTGAAAAAAAAAAGAGATTGAAATGAAATCTGCTATCCATATTAAATTGTATCATGTCAGAACATCATTTCTTGAACGGCTAAGCACCACGTGCTCGTGCAAGTTGAATTATATTCTTATTAATTTTAATGATTTCATTGAATTAGTCACTTTAGTATTGCAAACGATCCAAAAAAAAAAAAACTCTGTCTCGCATTTGTTGTTTAAAAAAATATCACATTTCCTATTTAATTCCTTGCATATAAACACGTGCTCAAAATGATATTTTTTCTAGGCTTTATTTGCTGTAGTCATTAACTAATTTTTTTAATCAGAGCTTTTGTAAATGCAATGGGAACACGTTATTAAAACCTGACTTTTTAGATGACCGTGCAGATAATAAAATTTTTATTTTTCGGCTACGGAATTTTGTTGACGCCAAAAACCTCATCTCAAAAACAACATCGTATTCTGACATGATATAAACTTGTTTGTTTTGATTTTATAGATGTTTTTTTAATAAATTTTAAATAAATATTTAAAAATATAACTATTTTAGAGCATTTTTTAAAGAGCTAATTTCCATCTTGACATGTAGTTATTTCTAATAATGCATTAATTTCCAAGTGACATGCAGTAATATTTTATTTGAGGGTGAATGTTCGTGAGACTAACCACAGAGAGTTATAATACCAATAAGGTAAACATGTTCACAAAGTTAAAAAAATTAACAAAAAAAATCATTAGCCCATCAGTTATATTAAAAATATGCAATTTTTTAAAGTTAAAATTACTTATCTAAAAAAGACATCCCAACATTTACTGCTTAGGGACTCAAAAACCTTACTTCTGCTGCTGGATGGTGGTAAAAAATTTCGTTGCTTGAAAAGATTTCCAAAAGATAACTTTCATTTCTTTTGTCAGTTACAAATTTAATGTTCATATGTATGAAATTAGATAACATGCTATTACATGCAACTCTTCATCGAAAAAACTAGTACTTAACTTGTACAGTAAATACCAAATAAAGTAATAAATTCTGTTCACGAAGTCCAGCGATTTGCAGAAATTATTCAGCATTTTAATAAATATGCATAAGTGAAAGTCTTAAAAATCGTTTTGCATTTCACCTTTTAATGCAATGCATGAAGTATTTATTAGGTATTCACACCATATAGAAATTTTAATGCTTTTTTTTACATTTTAGAATGATCACATATTTTGGAAATTTTGATACAAAACATTATTTTACGAGGATGAATTTTAACTCTGAATTTAAATGATTGATTTTAAATGCGAAAATTTTGGTCAAAATCTCATTTAATGAGGTTAAAATTTTAACTCTGAATATAAATGGAGGATTTTAAATTTGAAAAGATTCTTGTAAATGAGATTTCATAATACGAGTTTTTTGAGACATGCTATGCATAGCAGGAAGTATGCTGAATATTATGCAATTTTAAGTCATTTTAATATATTAACTGAATTTATTTTGATTTGATTTGCAATATAAATACAATATTTTGATGAAACAGAATTACAGATATCTTAGAACTAAGAATAAAAGCAAGAATTTTAAAATTGTGCTCATGGGTATACAACTAAGCATCCTTGATTGGCATCAATAAAATAAATAAAGGTCAGAAGTATAGTTCTATAAAAACTATAATAAATTCACATTCCCAAATGATGCTTTTTGAGTGATATTTCTGCCTTTTATTTTTTCTCCATTTTAGAATGATGAGAATGAGTAAACAATTTGGAAACTTGGATACAAACATTATTTTGCAAGGATGAATTTTGAATGATTTTAAATATGATAATTTTGATACAAAATCTCTTTTTATGAGGTTAAATTTTAGCTCTGAATTTAAATGAGTGATTTTAAATCAGAAAAGATTCTTGTAAATGAGATTTCATAATACGAATTTTTTCAGACATGCTATGCACAGCATGAAGTACGCTGTATGTTAAACAATTTTAAGTCATTTTAATATATTAACGCATTTTAATTTGATTTGATTTGCAGTATACAATATTTAGATAAAGCAGAATTAGAAATATCTTAGAATTAAGAATAAAAGCAAAACTCTTAAGATCGTGCACATGGGTATAAAATTAAGCATTCTTGACTGAAATCAATAAAATAAATAAATAAATAGTTCTAAAAAACTATAACAAACTCACATTTCCAACTAATGCTTTTTGATTGCCATTTTTCACTATTGCACGTCTTTCAATGGATATTTCGGAAAATGTTCTGAGAAGAAAATTATTTTCACAATTTTTTACATACAGTTATGTTCAAGGATTGTCCAGAAAGCAAGATCCATTCGCAATTGAATTCACATCTGCGCTGCAATTGCAAGAGAATACTTACTCGGCGATTAGTTCCAACTTTCATCACATCGCAGGTGTAAATAAAATATGATTGGAAAACGCCATCGCAGATGTTTTGAAACGAAATGCCGTAAAGAACTGATTCGCCTTCAAAACATGATTATTCTTTCACATTATTTTAATATAATCATGAAATTTGGAATGGATAGTCAATGAATTACCATAATCTCTCAAATTATTGATATATACAATGAAATAATTATAAATAAGTTAATGACAATTGTAATTATGATATGAAATGAATGGAACGGCTTGTAGAAAGATGTAATGATTATGAAGAATGAGGAGATAGTTCGTCTATAATAACAGACAAATTACCTTTTCTTCTATGACATGGGAGAGAGATAAGGTCAGAAAGATTCGAAGAATTACCATCGACGTTGAAATACTATCCAGATTTCGTCCTATTTGATTTTCATCCCCTTTTTTTTGGAAATCAAGCAACTTTTTTACAAGAGCTTCAAAAGAATTTTCTGTGGAACATTAATTTTGTTATCATCACCTACATTATCGTTTATCTATACAGAGATTCTAAATACTATGCCTGTTTGGATAGAAGTCTCCAAGTATAGCTCAATATATATTTCAGTTTACAATAATATATTCGTTCCATTACATTTTGCGTTCTTTTAATCAATTAATGGATCTTAATTCCGACATAATAATAATATATTTAACATCAGCAATGTATTTCTTTTTTCTATATTCATTATCTTAAAAATTATTTTTGTAGGGATTATAATTTCAGGAAAGCTAAATATATCTATAATTTTTACATCAAGTAACAATTGATAATAATGTTTTGCATTGTTTTCAGTGTATAAGCCCATATTTTTTATTCCTCTCCGATTAAATAGTTTTTATATAAGTAATCAACTAATTGTTCTATGTTCAACCATATATCTCTTGAAAAACTTGGTGAACTTTAGGATTTAAAAATTTTTCTTAGACATACATTTTATTTTATGATTTTATTTATTGTTCCTACATAGATTTTGCAATTGATATATGCGTCGTTGGATTTTCTTTTGTTACCAGAGAGTTTACTTCAGAAATATTTTAAATAGCTTATAACCATTAACAAGTATTCATTTAAAGTTTTTCAATGTAAAATAAAAGTAGAAGTTTTCCCCTTTTCCGATTAATAATTATACTTATCTTGAATTTACAAATTGTAATATTCGGAAAGCGAAAAAACATAGGCTCTCATGTACACTTTCTTAAGACGAGATTTTCTAAAAGAAGAATAAATTTGAAAGCAAGATCCGATATTTCGCCTTTCAAATAACAAACTGTTGCCAGGAATTTTTATTAAAAAATCTTTTTCGAAATCGTTTAAAAAATATGTTAATCACTGTAGATTTAAAGTTCTTTTGGAGAATATAATCATAAGTTAAAAAACAACAACATTTAAATTAAGAATGAACGCTTCCATTTCTCATGCTAAACTAAATTATTATCTTAAATATCTTTGAATGATAGTGTTTTAGTTTTGATTGGCCTATGATTATCCCGTTTTTGAAATTTACTTTCAATTATACAGCAATAATAACTTAAGCACATGAAAAATGCACAGTGTAACTTCGCTAAATGATTACTTCGTATAACGAGTGATTCATATGACAAGCGAAGTGGTATGAGGGAACTCGCGTAATGAGCAATGTTTCGCAAAACGATTGACATGGAGACGAGATAAGGAGAAACAATAACTAGGAGGTTATATTACATGCATGACCAGCATGTATATCAGTTACAATCTTTATTGAGAGTTTGTGTGAAGATAATTCTGGATGAAAAAAACTTTGGCCGGATAATGTTATCGAAAATGATTTCTAGGGGTTTGAACCAATGCCTTAACCTGCGAGAATGTGTAAGTAATTAAGATAATGTGACTGGAGGTAGATAGCATTGACCCCGAAGAGCTGGTGGTAGAGTAAAGACAGAATTGTCGAAAAACTTATAGAATTGAATCCTATGCTACAGTAAAAAGTTGTTGGAGAAATTTGGTTGAAAAGTAGGAAATAATAAATTCAGCAGAGAAACAATCATCCAGTAAATGAGGGAAATGTTGAAAGCATTGGAAATTATTGCTTCTTATATTGTAATAAATCATCCTGGTAATGCAGTAGCTATGCTCGTGACAAATGTTTTGTTGCTATTGCTGTGTCTCATTTTCATCAAATTTTCAAACATTCAAATATTTTAATAATTTTCTTGAAAAAAAGCATGAATTATAAATATATATTCTGCCAAAAACAAAATATGTTTTAAGGATCAGTTCCTTTTTCACTAGATAAATTTGATGCAAAATTTATTTTAATTTATAATTTTTGTTTAATTATCTTTTGCGAAATGCTGTATTATCATGTCAGAACATGATGTCGTTTTTTGGAATGAGGTTTTTGCCGTTAACAAAAATCCGTTGGCGAAAAATTGAAATTTTATTATCTGCACGAGTATCTCAAAAAAAAAAAATCAACTTTTAATAACGCGTTGCCTTTGCATTTACAGAAGCTTTGCTTTAAAAAAATAAATTAAGGACTACAGCAAATAAAACCTTGAAAAATGTCATTTTGAGAACGTGATTATATGAAATGAAATAAATGGGAAATGTGATATTTTTTTTAACATTAAATGCGATACAAAGTTTTTTGTATCGTTTGCAATTAAAGTGACTCATTCAATGAAACAATTAAAATGAATAAAAATATAATATAACTTGCACGAGCACGTGGTGCTTGGCCTATCAAGAAATGACGCTCTAACATAATACATTGAAATATACATAGCAGATTTTATTTTAATCTTTATTTCTTCCACGTCTAGTTTAACCCTTTACCCTCGACACGGTTTTCCTGAGAGCGATCAGCAACTGGCGACATTTTGTAGCGCTTTTAATTTCTTACCTCTAATTTAAAATGATTACACACAACATGTAAAACCTTTATATTCACATATCACATTTTACAAATCTTTAAACCTGCACGTGATATTTCAATGTGTGCGTATTTTTCAAAAGAAACAATACTTATCGCTGCGCAACGGATTTTTGCACCAAACAAAGTGGTGAGTGAGAACCACATCTCGTGTTATAACCTTAAGTCACGTGGTGAGTAAGAGTTACCTTTCGAAGGCAAAGGGTTAACATATTCATAAATATATGAAAAAGCAGAGATAATTTGTATAGCATTTGATTTTTAAAAAATGCAAGCAAGACTGACACGTGAAGATTTATTAAAACTTCAATGTCAAATATTTTAATGATTGCAATACTTTATTTTATTTTCAAACACGAGACAATCAAAATTAGTGAATAGATAATGTGCAATAAAAAATTCAAATTTCAAACCACTGTTTATCCTTATTACGCTACGAATAAATTGCTCAGAAAGCAAGGAAAAATCCTTATGAATACATTTTTTTCTGAATCAGGAAGTTAGTGAGAATCATTTGCTTATTAATTTAAATAATCTAAATTGATTATTAGGTTTAGAAGCAATTTTTACATAATATATAATGTGATATCATTACGTGATCTGCAAGCAAGTTTACGTTTGAAAAGAATTCACGTGCTTTCTTGAAGATTTTTTCATTTAAATAATAGTGATTGAATCCTTAATAAAAGAAATTGCGTTCGAAAAATAAAACACCTTGATGGACTTTTTACGTACACGATCGATTGTTTAAAACATATTTCCCCAAAGTAGGCTTAAAAGTTTTATCAGTAGTGCTTGTGTATAAATAACAAACTCATATAGAAAATATTAAAATACTTTTTATTCAGAAAAATAATATCAAAATTATAGTAAATAATTATTTATAAGGAATTATAAAAACAATTTCAAAACACTCGTATTCATTTATTAAATTAATATAATTATAATTTTTTAATTAAATGCTACATTTTATTCCTTATTTAAAATTCATTTTTATAAATTAACATCATTCTTTTTTTTCAATTTAGGCCACGAGGTGGCGCTACGTGTATAGAATCAAAATTTAATGAAAACAATAAGTTAACTGATAATTAAGTTGAATCAAATAAATGAGAATATTAAAGTAGTAAACTCTTATCCATTGTTATCATTCTACATGATAAGAATTGAGAACATTTTACGTAACATGAATTCAGATAAAAAGTTACAAAATGTATTGAATTTTTGTCACACACCCTCTTGTTGATGATCTTATTTATATCATGATTATGAACGAAGGAAAGAGTATTATAAGGAAATAATGATTACTCATAAGGAAGAAATAATCGAATTTAGTTACTAAATTGCAGAATTTAATAGACATATTAAAACATGTCTATTTAAATCTATTGTTTGATTTATTTTATATTAACTAAACATGTCTACACATATAATCATTAAGGGAGCTATATAAAAGCACATGATTTTTAGAGCATTCAATGAAATAAGAAATATCAAACATTCTATCAAACAAGATACATCAAACATTCTATCAAATAAAAAATATCAAACTTTCTATCAAATAAGAAATATCAAACATTCCATCAAGCAAGAAATATCAAATATTTTATCAAATAAAAAATATCAAACATTCTATCAAACAAGAAATATCAAACAATCTATCAAACAAGAATTATCAAACAATCTATCAAACAAGAAATATCAAGCATTTTATCAAATAAGAAATGTTAAACATTCTATCAAACACGAAATATTAAACATTCTATCAAGTAAGAAACATCAAACATTTTATCAAACAAGAAAGATCAAATATTCCATCAAATAAAAAATATCAAACTTTCTATCAAACATTCCATCAAGCAAGAAATATCAAATAAGATATATCAAACAATTTATCAAACAAGAAATATCAAGCATTTTATCAAATAAGAAATGTCAAACATTCTATCAAACAAGAAATATCAAACATTCTATCAAATAAAAAATCGCAAGTATAGATATTCTATCAAAAATATGAAATATGTACATTCTGTCAAATAAGAAATTTCAAATAAGTACATTTTATCAAAAATATTAAATATGAACATTTTAACAAAAAAAGATTAAATATGTACATTCTATGAAAGAGGAAATGTCAAATATACACATTCTATCAAATAAGAAATATGAAATATATATATTCTATCAAATAGGAATTGTCAAAAATGCACATTCTATCTAATAAAAAAAACATCAAAAATGCACAATGAGAAATATCAAATGTGTACATTCGTCCAAATAAGAAATCTGAAATATATACATTTTATCTTATGAGAAATATCAAATGTGGACATTCTATCAAATGAGAAATATCAAATATTATGTAAAAAAGTATACGAGAAAAATTAAGACTAAGAACAGTAAGACAAATAAATTTACCTAGAAGATCTCAAAGGCTTTAAATTGAAAAAGCTGGCTTAGAATCGAAAACTTACTTTATAATTGGATAAATATTTAGCTGAGGCAAAAATAATTTATCTCAGTCTTTTCATCGCAATCATGCCTCTAGGTATCTATTTTGCATTTTCTTCTGAAACCATCGATTTATAAAAATTTCAATAAATAGAGAAATGGAGGTCGAATTTTTTACATTATTTTCTTATTAAAAATGAAAAAAGTTGTTTCTTTTTTTAGAGATTTAAATATTAAATTACCAAACGAATTTATTTACAAAAATGTGCTGTTTAATAATATTTTATCAAACATTATTATTTTTGTATTTTTTCTCATTTTATAATTTTTTGCGTAGGTTTTATTTTATATCTTCATTTCTCTGCTTTTTTAACAAGTTGAACTCCTGCTTCCTATATCCATTTTCATAGTAAAGAATTAAATGCCGGTCTAAATTCAAATATAAATGTCTCGTTAATTCGGAAAAGGGATTCTTCGAATAGAAGACTAAAATAACTTATGATTGAACAAAATTGTTTTAATTTCCATCTTCCAAGAATTTATTCCTTTCTCAGAATCGTTAAAGTAGACATTTTTTGTTCAATGTTTTAACTAATGTATTGAAAATAATGATATGAATTTAGTATAAATTAAATGTAAATATTATAAATATTTATGAATTGTTGCTTAAAGTAGATGTATATATTATAAATATGTATGAATTGTTGTGTAAATTATATGTAAATATTGTAAATATTTATGAATTGTTGCTTAAAGTAGATGTATATATCATAAATATGTATGAATTGTTGTGTAAATTATATGTAAATATTGTAAATATTTATGAATTTTTGTGTAAATTAGATGTAAATATTTATGAATTGTTGCGTAAATTAGATGTAAATATTATAAATATGTATGAATTGTGTAAATTTGATGTAAATATTGTAAATATTCATGAACTGTTGTGTAAATTAGATGTAAATATTTATGAACTGTTGTGCAAATTAGATGTAAATATTATAAATATTTGTGTATTGTTGCGTAAATTAGATGTAAATTTTGTACATATTTATGAATTGTTGTGTAAATTAGATGTAAATATTATGAATATTTATGAATTGTTGCGTAAATGACATCTAAATATTGTAATTATTTATGAATTGTTGTATAATTATTGCGAATATTTAGGAAATGTTGTGTTTAGGAATTGTAAATATTTAAATTTAAATTAATTGTAATGGAATCGTGCGTCAGCGAGAAAAGGTCGTTCTAAAAGGTTTTACACCAGAAGATCGCCCTATTTGACTAATTTAGAGATTTAGGTGTGCTGGGGACGTATTGAGGTCTCTAATGGCTTTTACTACACTCTAAAATGTGTAGTAGAAGCTATAAAAAAGAATTTTTTTTGAGAATATTCGGGAAGTTCTAGACTTGCCTAAAAAGAGCGTGCCGTCTCCCTACCAGATTTAGTGGAACACTATTAAAAAGCACGGCTTAAGGAGGGGATTAGTTTAGTTCGGACAACGATCTATGTTGGTTGGCTTAAACTGAGAGAGCGTCTTTTCCCTTGTTACTGTGCGATCTATAGCTTCCCTGTTATTTCAAATTAGTGGATTTAGTAGAGTTAGTTCGCTGTAAATTTGTAGCTTGTGTGGCGTATATATAATACGAGTTTTCACCGACAATAAATTCTGCATCTCCTGAATCTCTCTTGAGTGAGAATAATTTTGTAACAATAATTTCATTTACTTTTGATGGAAAAGCAACTTTTGTGTACCATCAGCAATTGCCACCTCGAAATTTTCACACATACTTTCCGATAAACGTCTTATCTTTCCTTTCGTATAAAATTAAGGATTTGGGTTAAGACCACGAATATCTCGTCTCGGGCAAATAATTGTTGAGAAATATAAATCTATGACTCTGATATAGCATTTTCATTGAATCTGTCACATGATCACATATATTGAAAGTCTTTTTTTCCTAAGAATTGTAACACTAAAATCACATTCCAAACTTTATTACTTTGAACCACTGAGTTATTACGTTTACAGACATGCGGAAGTACAGACCGACAAACAGCCAACCTGTTCATATATTTATTACATATGATGAGCATCTATATTTTAGATACTAACTTGCGTCCCAATTTTTTAATAACTATTCTTAATGTTTTGTAATTATTGAGTTCGCTTATATTTGAAGAGTCTTATATATAGATTTTCTTGGAAAGAATTTTACTCGATTTTTGACAGAAATCTATAAATTTAGATCCAAATACCAAATTTCATCAGTTCAGTTCAAAACGTTTTGGAATAATTGTGTTTACAGACATAACTTACCTAACGCCATCCTGTGCCCCCGGTGCCTATAACGATAAGTTATGTAACCAGTTGGATGAGCACAAGATGGGAGAAAGAGAAAAAAAATTGTTAAAAGAAAAAAAAACGAAACAGCATTCAGAGATTTCCAGAGAGAATACCATCGGTGTCAAATCTTACACGATTTTTTGTCTGCCTGTGTTTACAGACAGACAAACAGATAGGGATAATGCTGAAAATATGTTTTTTAGTATGCTTGCTGAGCTAGGCATTTAGAGCAGACCGCAAAGGTCTTTCTATCCTCTTAAACCCAAGAAATTTTTAAATTCATTTCCTCTTGATGACTGGGATTTCATGTTTTTGTTGTTACTAATGGCACTTGCCATGGACAAGACCGCTGATTCATCAGCGGATTTAAGTCGAAATAAGCGTCTCTTGTTTGAAGTAGAAGCCAACTAGGGCCAAGAGTACGACTATTGCTACTTACTCATCACATTCGCTTGCGCAGCCCCCTTTTACAGAGGGGCACATTCAGACGCCTCACAGATAGAAAATAGAAGAACAACCATGCCCCACCGAGACTCGAACCCGGGATGCCCAGATCACGAGGAAGGCGCTCTACTTCTGTGCCAGAAAAACGGAGTAGGAATTTATAAATGTATAAACTATTATCATTAATGCATCCTCGGTAACTTGTCAGTGAATTTCATACTGATTTTTCTTTAAAATCAGTAATTTTTGTTGTTCCATAATTTAAAAAATAATACTTTAGTATTTCTTTAACCTATTTCCGGAATTGTGTTCCCACATTGTAAAGAATTCTGGTTTTTATATTCAGATAATCTGACCAATTTAGCCATGACACACTTTCTCTCTTACACATCCAAACGTAATTCTGCTAACACTTATTCTTTGCTGTTTTCGAAATTATGCATCTAAAAACTCCAATCCACATACAGTCAATGTCCTTTCTCCATTTAGACCTCGGATCATTTCTTTTTAAAGAAATAGAGTCACTCCTTTGTTTTAGATTCGTGCCTAGTAAGTTAGTTAATTTTTTTTCCCGTGCCCACGTGCGAGTTTTCAAAATTTCCAGGCATAAAAGGGTCGGTACCTCTTTATAGCAATGAAACTCCGCTACACAATAAGCATTTGTTTGTTGTTAATACGTTTTTTAAATGATCATTCCCCTACACATAGAACGAGTTGGCACATTCGACAGTTTTTTTTTCTGTCTGTGTGTGTCGTTTGAGTCTTTTGGAGCCAACATCCATCTTGAGCCTGACAGAAGCTTTTATTTCAAGCATTACGTTTCATCTTCTCTACTCTAAACGTTACGATTATGTTTGAATAAAAACAACTCTCGTTTACTCGCTTTTATTCTTAAAGAGAATTATGTAATTGATATTCGGCATTAATATTTTTTTTAATCTATAACTAACTCATTTAATTCAAAAAGTTTTGTCTCGAAATATTTTGAAAACTTTTTCTTTTATATTATTGCTGTTACATCAATACGTCGTATATGGAATTTACTCAATCATTTTATTGACGAAAAATACTTTCATAGGTTAACTATATCTTCTCTCAAATTGTTGTATGTCATCACAAGATAACAAATCTCACTAGTGATTCCACCAGTTATTGCGTTAAAAAGTCAGATGATTTCTGACAAACGATTTTTCGGACAAACGATATCTCGGAGTAACGGACAATTCAGCGTAGTACAACTGTTTTCGATTGTCGAAAGAGTGAAAAACGGTTTTGAATCTTTGGCCTACACGATGCAAGTGATTTGTGTTAGAATAAATCTCTTAACGTCCAAATTTCTGATTTGTATATCACATAAGAAGATATTGAAAGTAATTGACGTTTCTCTTAAATCTTTGTGTCACTGACTAATAAATAACATCCATCTGCAAATACTATAAAAGCCGGCTTTTTACGATAGAAGAGGTCACCTTTTAGTGTGAATTTTAATTTAAAGAATATCTTTTAAATGAATAAATTAAGAACAAGATCATATTGTCTAATATGAAAGGTATTCAATATTACTCTTTCTGAGAATAAATGTGTTATAATACTCCATATTTAAATAAATGCCCTATATTACTCCTATTCAAATAAATGCGTTACATTATTTTGTATTAAAATAAATGAATTATATTACTCCCAATTCAATTAAAAGCGTTTTAATACTCAATATTAAAATAAATACTCTATATTACTCCGTATTCAAATAAATGCGCTGCATTACTCAAATAAATGTGCTTATTACTCCGTATTCAAATCAATGCGCTGTTTACTCCGTATTCAAATCAATGCGATGCATTACTCCGTATTCAAATCAATGTGCTGTATTACTCCGTATTCAAATAAATGGGCTATATTACTCCGTATTCAAATAAATGTGCTATAGTATTCCATATTCAAATAAATGCATTACATTACTTTGTATCGAAATAAATGCGTTATATTACTCCGAATTCAAATAAAAGCGTTATAATACTCAATATTAAAATAAATGCGCTGTATTACTCCGTATTCAAATAAATGCGCTGTATTACTCCGTATTCAAA
>JAOUZG010016644.1:12003390-12041487 GCA_026289955.1 Argiope argentata | reverse complement strand
ATTACTCCGTATTCAAATAAATGCGCTGTATTACTCCGTATTCAAATCAATGAGCTATATTACTCCTTATTCAAATCAATGAGCTATATTACTCCTTATTCAAATCAATGCGCTTCATTACTCCGTATCAAAGTTCCTTTATGTAATGGGCACCTTAATTATTTTGTACGTAGTTCATAATTGCATCGATTCAAAGGGACAGGAGCCATGTGAGATAAAAGCAGCTACTGAAGATGTCCATTATGTGAAGGTTGGAAAATCAGTGAAATAAGAACATCTTTTAGAATTCTTGAATGCACCTTCGACGAGACAAATTTTTACAAAGTGATCTTTCAGGAAGTCCAATAGAGGGGTAATTGAGAGTTTTCTCAATTACCCCAGAGCAAAAACTAAGTGACCCCCCCCCCGAAGCTAGTCAAGATATTTTACAGCATTTGACAACCAATTTATAGACCATTTGAATCCAAAATTTGGCGCCCATTTTTTGTGTACCAATAAGAAAATTAATTTCATTAAATCAACAAAAATATTCAATAAAAATTTGCTGGTTTTATTTTCAAAAATACTCAATCCATATTTTTCAAAAAATCCAACAGAAAATCTTATATCATATCGATAATTTTAACTTAAAAGAGAAATGAAATAATAGTGTTTAATTTTTATAACATTAAAGTTTTGAGAAATTCAGAATTAAATGAAAATCGAATAATGAAGCGAACCCAAATAACAACACTTCAAAAATCTTTGAAAATATTGGCTCATAAACACAGAGATGTATCATGGAAAAATTCAAATGCTACAAGGGTTTCTGCTTTCAATGCTGCAGAAATCTAAACTTTGAAAATTATAAAAAATGTTAATGATATATTTACCCATTTTTGTTCTGATGGAAGTCATAAGAATTGTGAACTTTAATGTAAAGAAATTTTTGTGAGCTTTATTTTTATCTTAAGGGGATTGTAGACTTTGAAATAAGCAAAAATGGGGAGAAATAGAACATTTTATTTTTTATCGTGTCCTCCCTAAAATATGTTTCCACTCAATTGAAATAGTGTTATAAATCATATTGTTCAATAAAATGAATGTTTCAAAAGCCAAGATTAAAAAAGTAAGTTTTACTTACTTAACTTTTAAAATGATATTGCAATTAGATTTAATATCTTTGAAACTTTCCACGTATCTTAATTTTTGAGTAAGTAATTAAATACAATTAATGATAAAAATTCCTGCTGAGCATTAAAAGTAAATAGGGTATATAATTTATATTTCGAGTTTTTTTTGGAGGGGATAGTTAAAGATCAATATTAGTTCCGAAAAGCATAAAATTCTTATGAAAATTGAAAAAGTGTGGATAAATATGTTTCTAAGAAATTAGCAGTTTATTAGAATTACAAAATGAATCACAGTTTTATATCAAAGAAATTTACATCGAATAATAAGGAAAAAATTGGATCGCCAGAAATATTTTGAAATTAAAAAAAATATACATTAAAATATTTTTAATTATAATGTTTTGTTCAAATTTTTAAAAAAGAAACGACGAATTTACATCGTTATATATATGTTTAAAAACTTTATAGCTTAAAGTTAAAAATTTGCAAAAATAATTCCCAGTAAATTTCATCGTCACTTTAAATTTGTTAAATAATATTTGTTAATAATTCCTTTTGGATAAAATTTGGATAAATTCTCAAATTGGATAAAATTTGACATATACTTATTCAATTCATTTGAAACATTACTTAAATCTTAATTACAATAAAATCTTAACAAAATTTTGGCTCAAATCTGGAACGCAAAGAAGTAAGCAAAATTAATATCGCGCAGATGAACTTTACGGAAAATTAATTATTTCAAAAAATTTAGATGCTTCGCACATGATGAATATTCTTAATATTTTTTTCAGGATAATTTTTGGAAAAAAATGCATTTTTTAATTCATAAAAACAATCTTTTTAAAAAGGATCTATTATTATTTTTTTTACAAATTGTTTAGAAGATATTACTAAATTTACACGTATTATAACAGTTTTAATATTGCACAGTTTGCTCGTATTGATCCTATTTATTTTGCCGCAAATTTAAAGCATAACTGGGGACATATATAATTAAACATACACAAATACATTCAATATTTGAAAGTAAACAAGAAACTACTTGTGAATCGCAAAAAGGAATCTTATATTTGAAAAATATTGAAATACTTAGAAATCTGGGGAACAAGTGTGCAGAAAATAGTTAATTCACACATATCTTGGTATATGATTAATAATTAAACCATTCTCTTAACGGTTAAAGAAAAAGATTATTAAAGCAAACTGTAAAAGCAAATTATATTTGCGTTGAAACAAGAAAATAGATATAAACAAAGATTTAAAATCTTAAGTAAATTTTGATAAAAAAAAGGATGTAATTCAAATTCAGATGATAGTTTTATGAATAAAACTTCTAAATTCATAAAAAAAACTTAGAGCTTTTAGAAGCTTCATAAAGAATTAAAAAAATTTAGCTAAGTGGTGGTGACAAATAAAATCAGTTATGAACAATGCATTTTAAATTTAATACATCGCTTTTTAGAAATACGAATTAAAAATCTTAAAAATTTAACAAATTTACATTGTTTTTATCGTATTCCAGGTTACTGACTCCGAACGTTTTTTGTGAAACGATTATGTTAATATTTATTCAGCTGTTTGCCATGGATGCCTTTTATGCTTTCACGAGTTCCACTGAACGATTTTTTTCAGCTTTGTAAATAAATAATATAAATAAAGATGACAAACAGATTCAACATTAGATTCAGGTTTATGTCAAACGATTTTTAAAGCATCGAATCAAATAAAAGAAACTTGAAATCGAATGTCTGATTTTGGAAAAATCAAGGATCGCAATTAATATTTAATTTTATAAGTTTTTAATAATTAATAATAATAATAGTTATAATTAATCAATTTAATTAATTTGATTAATTATAACTATATTTGATAATTTTTTGCACTCTTTTAATATGCAGGATGTTTATTTTTCAGTAATAGTATAGAAAAAATTATAAAAGCTGAAGAAAAATTAAAATAAGTATATATGAAAAGATATTACTTTCGTCTATTTTGAAAGCACAAAATGCAATAATACAATATTTCCAATTAATCCTTATTTATCAGTATTTATAATTTTTTTTAAAAAAATGTATATTTAAATTTCAGTTATATGTTGGTTTTTATTCTGTTGGGAAAAAGGCTGTCTTCATACAGTCTAATGGTATTTCAGTAACTGCCTTAATGTAATGCCATATTTCCCGCATAATCTTTTTTTTTATCAAGATGCAATTTGGAATCCCAAGAATTATCAAAAGGCGATCTGAAAAATAAAATTATTAAAATAATAAAAATAAAAGAGTAATTTTTAATACCATCAAACTTTGAAGCTTTCTTCAAACAGATGATAATGAATATTTTCAAAATCCGTAATACATTACAAAATCCGTCTCAATACACCAATTAAAATCTTAACTATCGAAATCAAATTTAAAAATTTTTTTTGTAAGACCAAAATATAGTTTTACTTTAACAGTCTTAATAAATATTTAAAAAATTAAGAAACCTTAAACGTTTATTTGAAATTAAGATTATTCCAATAAATTTCATAACTTTGTGATATTTTTTATCAGGATTCATAATTTTCCTTAAATGAAATATATTTAATTTTTATGTTACATATTTAAATTATGAGAAATATCGAAAATAAAATTATTAAATGGATAAAAATCATGTAATTATTTACTACAAAGATATTTTCCCAAGAGAGTCAAAGTGAAAACTTAAATGATATGAAACATTAAAGAACCAGTTAAAATCAAGTTTACTCAAAAAAAGTTCCGTTATTTTGGATATCCATATTGCGAACTGTAGCTCATTTTTTAAGTTTAATCTTGTAGCTATATGATAAGTAAAAAAAATATTAAAGAGAGAAAAAATTTATGATTTTCTTTAAAAAAGACATATGTTTTTTTTTCATGTGAGAACATGATATCGTTTTGGTTAGGAGGTTTTGGTATCCCCGAAATTTGAAGGCAAGAAAAATTCGTTTTTTCTTTGGTAGATAGCGAGTCACCTGACATTTGCGATTTGTTTTGCCAATAGTGTTTGTGATTTTTAATTAAATTGATTATCAGTTGCTTTTTGTTTGTCGTTTCTATGAAATGACGTCCTCTTCCAGTTTGTTTACAATTTCTTATTTTTAAATAATTAATCTCGCAATCAGACGATTTTTTTTAAAATTCTCTTTCAGTTTTAAGTATCGTAATTTTGTAAAACGCGACCTATATTTATTCTTTAACGATATTATAAGCGCATTCTTACTAATTTTATTTTTCAAAATATTGTAAATATTATAATATTATTTTAGTATCAATCTGCATTACATTAATTAGATTTTACCACATATACAATAGCTTCCAATAATAGTGAACTTTTCGTCGAAATTATTGGGTTTTTTTTAAAATCATAAAATCGATCGAGATCCAAAACTTTGTTTGTCAACTAGAAAAATTGGAGATGGAAGTTAAAAAAAATTATCATTAGAGGGAGAGAGAGAAGTCTCAAAATGTTTTCAAACTGGTTTAAACTGGTTAATGACTTAAATTAATTAAGACAAATCATGACTTAAAAATAATAATGTTCTTACATGATAACTTGTTATTTGGGACCGTAGATTTCATTTTATTTTTATTTCTGGAATTTTCGCTAGGCATGATATCTTGAATGTTTTGAAGCCTTAAAACTAGCATCAATTGAAATAAAGTTGATCTAAACAAATTCGAAAAGCCTGTGATATCAGAATCAGACTTGTTTTCCGCGAAAGGAGTGGATATATTTTGAGCTCACCACCATCCCTGCTCTTCCATTCTAGACGATTTTAATTGAAACTTCTGCAACTGACTTACAAACCTCAAAACCTTGAAAAAACAACAAACCAAAATGCAACATCGCGTAAGACAAAAAGCCATGTAAATGAGGTCATTACGTAACGTACGCTCAATCGTGACAATGCACCGCATTTACAGGCATCAAAAAGAGAAAACTGGAAGCCTATTCAACCCGGTTGAGTAATAGAAGCCAAAAACGCGCAAGGTCGATTTGTTGCTTCTTTTTCTTTTTTTCTTTTTGAGGTTCTATCCTTTTCGTATGCAAAATAGATGCAATCCAAAAATGGCTCAAAAATTAATTTAACGTTAAATAAATCGCATTCAGTTTAATTCTTGGCGTAACAGTGGGTGAATTTCTGGATTAAAATGGAAGTCTGCAATAGTTTTTGCAGCCAAGGTCGGCATTTGCGGTTGAATTACGTAATTTAAATCTCATAATAGAAAATAACCCTGTCTTGGCGATTCAGCAGCTGAATGCTGGTATCACGCACTTGTTTTTGGTGGCTAACAATGAAATGTCTCCATTAATGAGCATGATGTTTTGTAGTACTAATTAGACGGATAATTAGCGATAGTTAAAAAATGCGATAAGTAAGTTTGTGAAAGGCTTGTTGCAAAATAGGCTTTCGTTTTTGTCTTGTAAATGTTGTTCATCTAATGACATTTTCGTAAATCGCAACTTTGTTGTTATACGAAAGAAATTTAATTTACGAATCATCGAAGCGAATTTATGTAATACTTACTGATTTTAGATTTTTAAAAGAGAATTTTAGATTTTATTATCATGTAAGAGCATGATGTTGTTTTCGGGATGAGGTTTTTAGCGTCAATAAAAATCCGTAGGCGAAAAATAAAAATTTTGATATCTGCAGAGTGTCTCAAAAAATTCAGCTTTTAATAACGCACTGCCATTGCATTACAAAAGCCCTGATTAAAAAAAGGAGTTAATGACAACAGTAAATTAACCACTAAACTGTTTTATTTACTTTACTATATAATACGATGACGTCTTCTATTTTGGGTATATTTTATTTATACTTGTTTTGATTTAAATGGAAATCCATTAAATACTTGACTTACCAATATATTCAATGTAATTTTAATATTCAGTTATAATCGTTATGAATGATTTTTTTTTTTGCTTACAACTATCAAAGTTCGATAAATCGATGCACGTATTGCATACGGGAAAAACAATTAAGTAGTTATACCTAAAAAAATGTCATTTTGAGTACATGATTATATATGAAATGAAATAAATACGAAATGAGATATTTTTTCAAACAATAAATGTGAGACAATTTTTTTAGTATCATTCGCAATACTAAAGTGACTCATTCAATGAAACAATTATAGTGAATAAAAATTTAATTTAACTCGCATGAGAACGTGGTGCTTGGCCGTTCAAGAAATGATGTTCTGACATGATGCATTGAAATGTGCATAGCAGATTTCATTTGAATCTTTTTGAATATTGTATTGATTTTGAAATTTTTTAAAGTAAAAGTTAAAATAAATTTTTAGTTATTTATGCAGTAATACGCGGAAGTTATACCATAGGTGAAATCAACTTTTCGGTTCATTTTTGAAAAAGACAAAGCTGAGTTTCTTTTTCTTTTCTACTTTTCTGTGCATTCTGAATAATGCATTTGCATTGCATTCCAAAATGAGAAATATTCGAATAGAGAGTAAAAACTAATGAACTTCTTGTTTTTCAGTCCGTTTAAATCGAAGCATTAGTTTACAGTACACGACAAAAAATGAGATACTTCGGAAACTTTTTTTATTTATTCTCTTACCTTCGAAACTAATGTGGAAATGATATGTAATAGGTTTCTTTCAACCGATAAATGATTAACCGAGTTAATAAACATGGTTAAATTAGTAATTAATTAACAGGGTTAATTAACTACTATCAGGAATTTATCTCCCTTTATGGACATTATGAGGAATTTTAGCTGTATCGATTTATCAGCTTGTAATTAACTTCTAAACCAACATTTATGAGTTTCTAATTAGAATTTAGAGAATGATAGGATTTTGAAAACTGATAATTATAATGTTAAAAATATGAGGATTGTAATGTTAAAAAATGATAATTCTAATGTTAAAAATGATAATTCTAAAATTAAATGAAATTTATGCACTTTTTATCAGTATCTTGGAAACATTTATACATTTTTTAAAACTTATTTTCGCTTACTTAAGGAAAATTGCCATTTTTCATAAAATAAAGAAATAAACGAATAAAAAACACAAATTAAATATTTTAAATTTTTACACATGAAGATAAAGAAAAATTTGAATGTTAACAGTAAAATGCTTACATGGGTGTAAAGCTAATTACCTATAATGTCTGAATTCAAAAAACTGTGCTCATAACTCAAATAGTTTTTAAAATATAGACAAATATTGTAAAATACCCGCAGTCTTCTTGAAACGCCTACAAGATTCTATGTTTTATGGAACTTTATATTAAATTTATTTTTATTTATAGATCTACTCTTCATGAAACACAAGTTTTCACAGATATACCACAGTTAGTTGAAGGTACTTAATTAAATTGTTTTTAGATCATCATCAAAACCGAGGGTCGTTAACTTATCATTGATTCAATAGCTGTAAAACTATTTGTAAAACTCTCTTCCTTATAATGAAATTATAAACACAGTGAAGTAGTTTTACAAATTCGTAACAATTATGATTACGATACTAATGTATAATTTTAGTGGTGCAGTTAAATTTCCTGAAAAATTTAAATACGCACATATATATATATGGATCGAGACTATTGTTCCTTTGAATTTCTGAGCCACATTTTGTGCGAAGTTCTGTTGCTTTGTGAGAAGATTCGATTAAAATTTTTGGAATACTTCTCTTTGAGCAGCTGGTTTTAAAATTTCATACCTATATAATGAAACAACCATTCATAAAATGTCATGCCCGAAGTTTGTTTAGTATTTGAGTTAACACTTTTACACGCCAATATTCGGTTAATCAATCACGTTATAAATCAGATTTAAAATTAAATTCAAGAGTTAGAATTTCTGGTTATAAAATTACATTCACGAAATATAACTGTTTTTTCTTTTTTTAAAAACTTTTCTGATCTCGGATAGACATAATTCTTTTAAAAATTCAGACAATAAAATAAATAAATAAAATAAAATTAAATATGAAAAATCTCGATATTTAGTTTTATAACCATTACAATATTTGCTTTTTATTTACTTATTCTTATAGGAGAAATTATATATTTGTGTGTGTCTGTGTATTTTCAGACATTTCAAGAAGGGGAAAAACAGAAATATGATAAATTACATTATCATGATAATCATAAAATTAAAAATACAAATTTCATTATCTGTTCATGTAAGTTTAAAATGGAAACAAATTAGACCCATTTGTAAATTTTCTGACGTAACATTTTCTTAAAATTTATAACATTTTCTCCCATACTATGGATCTTTTAATTTTTCATACAGTTTTTTTTTTATAAATCGTTTATCTTTTATCCCATTTTTCTTTCTAACTTTTAAACATGAGTCTATATCAATTCTATTTTTTCTGTCCCATGTTATAATATTAAATTTAAAGTTACGTCAAATATATGTAAAAAATTGGTTCTGTATACCTCTAAAATATTAAATGTATCAGATTTTTTTTTAATTTCTAAAATTTTGTTTGTGAATAAACTATATTCCCGCAGTATTTGTTTAGAAATCTTTGAGTATATCCTTGATTGTTCTCTAATATATCGAGTTTGCCGCATACTTATATAGTACCATTTTTTTTATTTCGAAATCATTTTTTTAAAATATTATACGGTTTTAGGGATGATGAAAATAAAATTTAAGTTAACAGAAGTTCCTTGACAAGCACAATGGAAAACAATAATTCAAAATTACAATGTTCGAGACGAATCTTTTGAAAAGGCTATAATGTACTTATATTTTTAAAGTTATGAATAAAATGGCTTGGAAAGAACTATGAAACAATTTTGGGCGAATTAAAACAAAAAATTAATAAATTTGAAAGAAAAAAAACATAATTATTTTCTACAAAAGGAATAAAAACAAAAATCCTTAATTTAGAAGTTTATCATATAATTTGTTCAGAATCTTGCATATAGCTTACTTAGTTCCTGAATTTAGAAACATATTTAAATTTTATTAATTCTCTTAATATTGGTATGTTTAAAAAATAACGTGAAATTTTAAATTTCTTTCAAATTTTGAAACATTAAAAACAACTTCAAAATTTTTGTAAATGAACCGATTTCTCAGTTCAGGAATTGCAGAATATAATTGAGAAATAATTGTACCGATGATGAATAATAAATATGGATTACAATCTAATAATTTATAAATTTAATAATGTTTTATAATAAATAATTTATAAATTTTTCCAGAAAAGTATTTTATTAATACTTAGAATTTGTGAACGTATCTTTTTAAGACGTAAAATTCTTAAAATCTTAAAAATGTATAATATATAAATACAAAAATCAAAGTTTCTTCCCAAAGAATCAACTGAATTAAAATCCAAATGATTTTATGAAGAAAATTAAGTTATTGGATTAAAAAAATGTATATTTTCCCCTGAAAATCGATTTTTTAACGCTGTTTTCTACTTTAATCGTTCAAGCGAACAAACATTTCTTTTAATGCATCGGGAATTAAAATCAATGAAACTAAAGACACATTAAACGCCACTGTACGCCCCCGAGCTTGGTGCCCTGAAGGTTCCTTGTCGGTTTGGTGGACGTACGTGGAAAATAGAGTTACAACACCCCAATGAGGCTATGACATCCCTACATCAGAGCCGCCCCCCCGAACAACTTTATTGGCTTCCAAGAAAAATTTACATTGTAATTAGAAAATAAAATAGAGTTCACAATATATTGGGTTTTAACAAAGTTTTACATTGATGATGTCCAGTTGCGGCCTCCTCACAACTTTTGAGGCCGTTATTTGTCCTAGTCTGAGTACAATTTTGGTTTGCGGAATATAGTTTAAAACAATAATTTGACTGAGTTTAACTAAAGACACAAACAGACATCAAAATTAACGTATTACTATAGCATGCTTTTTATATGCATCTTAAGTGATTTAATCAGAAATACTTAGTTTTCGCGAGATAAAATATTATAATACTGTTTTTTGAATTTTAATTTTGATAATAAAATATTCACATTTCTTTGAATTTGATTGTATTTGTGTAGGTATAGTGTAAATAGCATAGTTATTTCAATACCTTTTTTTTTTTTCAAAATTCGTAATTTTTTGGTTATATTCTTTATTACATTACCCATATCACAGCTTATATAATTGTATTTTTAAGTGAGAAATCAAATCTTTAAAATCTTTAAGCGCAATTTTAAGGTATTCGGCGGCAAAAGAAGAGAAAAACAATACAGAACTAAAAACCAATACGTGCACCTTAAAAACATTGATTTTTTTTTATTTTTAGCCCCATAAAGTAGGGACAGTCATGGCAATGCACAATAAGTACATGTTTAAAAAGACTAAACATCCAAAACAATGTAATTATCTTGAACTTCTAGGATAAAAAAACACACACGGTTCGTATTGAATTTTTCTCGAAACATATATTTTCTTCAGCTCAATTCGGCGCTGTCGAGTTCAGAATCAATATTTTTTCCGATTTAAAAAACACTCAAGGAGCTCACGCATAATTGTTGTAAACAACTTTAATTAAACTTTCGTTTTGCCGGACGAAAACGCAGTTTTTACGTCATACAATAAATGACGTCATGAGCGAAAGTTAGACGCTTTAACACAGAACGAGAAACAGATAGTTTTATTAACTTAGACGTATTTCTAAAGATGATTTTTCAGCTTAGAAATTAGCAATAGTTAAAAAAATGTCTATCAAGACATTGCATTATTAAAGAAATCTACTTTGCATATAATTATCAATCATATATTGATGCCAACGTCATGGCACAGAGGTAGCGCGTCTTCCTCGTGATCTGGGCGTACCAGGGTTGAGTCGAAGTTAGAGTAGGGTTGTTCTGTATTGTTGTTTCTTATGGCACTTTCCATGGACAAGTGGCTGAGGACTCCACGATTTAAGCCTAAGCAGCATCTCTTCTTTTGTAGTAGCACCAAATATGGCCAAGAGTACAACTTTTGCTACTCACTCATCACATTCGCTTGCACAGCCCCTTTTCACAAGGGGGCACATTCCCACACCTTACAGAAAGGGACCACACCTTACGAATCGGGACTCGAACCCAGGACGTTAGATCACGGAAAAGAGGCACTACCCCTATGACAGGACACCCGCTTGTTTTCTGCAATATATGTGAGATGTGTAAATGTGCCTCCTCCCCTGTAAAAAAGAACAGTGAAAGCGAGTGTGTGTGTGCGAGCCATCATCATATAAGCTAGAAGTCAGACTTGTGTCCTCGGGTGCTATGCGGTCCATATCTCAGTAGCTACAGCACCCTTCTGTCCATTGTAAAGTGGACACGTCATCATCATCAATCATTGTATTGATACTTACATGCAAATAAATAAATGTTATATCAATCCATGGAGACTGTATGGAAGCCAATCATTACGTTGAAATGTTGTGGGTTGAAGTTTGTGGAATGGAAATATGAATTGACTGAGATACTGAGATACACAACCTTGAAGATAGTTTGAAAAAACTAAATAAAAAAAATTCTGATTCACGGACATCATACTATAGTATACCTATTCCTACCAGAAAAAGTAAGGGCCTTGTATTTTGCAATTCCTAAACAGTTCCATAAACACATTTCAAAAAAGGATAAGAGGAATTCGAAAAATAACATATGTATTCTTCTTTTACAAGGTCTTCAATTTGATTACACACAGCATTTCGTTCATATTCAAACATTCTTTTTATTGTTTGCCAACGGATTCTAAAACCTTCCGCGTTTTTGCGCATGCGTTAGAATGAGTTTAATTTGTCAAAATATTGTTGAGAAGAAATAGGAAAAGAGAAGGTGAGTAGTTTAACAATAAATTCCTAAAATGTCACTCATCCTTCCGTGCGTCTTCCCCTCAGTGGAATAGAATAGTCTAAAAGCGGTTGCCTCAAAATATTGAAACGGACACATTACAACGTACACAATTGCGAACAAATCATTTTAATTTCTTCCTCGGTATTCCGTAAATTTTATTTTTTAAACCTATTGCAATCAATTTCCACTGTAGCCATAGTATTTCCATGAAACTGTCTTACTTATTTCATGAAAACTATGTAATTGGAAGTATATGTTTAATAAACAAAAGCTTTTCCCACTTTCTTGCATACCCCATATAATGCCATACATGATTTAGTAAACATATGATCTCGACCTCTTGCTATTCTTAGTTTTAGTGGTCTAGATAAATCACAGCCGCCATAAGTAGGGTCTTATTTTATACCACACTCTAGGAGATCATTCTTTAGTTTAGTAACTCATCTTGCTCGATATCTGTAGCAATTTAATTCATCCAATATACCTTCGCGCACAACTTCCTATATTCAGATTCTCTTGATTCACTAATTCTGAATCTAGAACTCACTCAGATATACACATAGAAGTATTGTACTTTCTGGATTAGTTCATATGGATAAAAAAATGTTTTTTTTTGTGTGTGTGTTTTAATTTTCTAATGCGCGTGTACATACAATAAATCGGATTAATTCCAAAGAGTCTGATTCGGTTCAAAAACTAACATGATTTTGGAATTTACATGCAATAGCTAGATGTATTTTATTATTAATTTGTTTCCCACAGTTTTCAACAATAGGTTTTAATGCTGCATTTTATTCTCAATACAAATTTCGCAATTTCGTTTTCACTCAACATTTTCTCTATTATTCATTGAATAGCTTGATTTTCTTTCCCTTTTGAAAGCTAAAAAAGACAAGTTCTGCTTATTTTCTACACAATTTACACGAGGGTTTGGGAAGCGAAATTAAAAGACTAAGTTCAGTTTGCAATAAATAACCCAGATTTTAATAACAAAATGATGTAAAGGGACTCGATCCTATTATAAATATATTAAATACATACAAATGAAAAACCATGAAGGGTGGCTTTAGTATTTTTCACAAACTGATGTTTCAAAATAGTTTCGTGAAAGAATATCTAAGTTATCCATTGAGATTTAATTGAAATTAAACGGATTCAATAACTCCAAAGAAGCAACTAGTCATCAAAGATGGCTAGTTTTAAGCTTTTTAAATTAAAATATGTTTTCAACTGTTTTTCAAAAAACATTTATTCCAATTAAAAATCTATCTAATGTCATTAAATGAAAAATCATAAACTATGTTCTTTTGAAAGTGAGATTTGACATTAAAATGTATAATAAGATTGGTAAACTAATATCACCGTCAATAGGATAATTGAGTAAAAATGATTTAAGTATTTTATGCATAGAATGAGATATATAAGAAAATACACGAAAAAAAGCAAGCTTACAGATGGATTTCTAGGAATTTAAAAATTAAACTTAATTTCCTTAGTTAATCATAAATTTATAATTAAACTTATTAAGTTATTATTATTACATCAAATAAATAATTGAAAAAATACCATATAAGCTATAGAGTTTTATATACATGCTTGTGTATATTACTGTTGTATTAATTTATATATTATTATATTATATAATATAAATAACCAAAATTATACATGGTTGTGCACATCATTGTCGTATTAATTTATACATTATATATTATATTATATAAATACACAAAATTATACATGTTTGAAAACATTATTGTTGTATTATTTTACATATTATACAATAAAAATACATAAAATTATAGATGCTTGTGCACATATTATATATTATATATTATATAATATAAATACACAAAATTATACATGCTTGTACACATTATTGTTGCATTTATTTATATATTATATATTACATGATATAAAAATACAGAATTATTTATTTGAACAACTTTTTAAATAATAGAGAACTATGCATATTTTCGTATTAATTACATAAATAATTTTTAAAATGTTAAATGTAACCCAAAGTGTTTATTCATACGTTATTTTACTAATTAAGTTTTAAATGCACTCTTGCATCTCTTATTAAGTAAATGTATAGAAAAGAAGAGGATAAAAAATATGTTTTCAAAATGATATGAAAAGGGACCGATTCTCGGATTCAAATTCAAAGAACCCCGGACCGTACTATTTTACTTATTAAGTAAATACCTACGATGAAACAAAGCCCCTTGAGTTTCTAGTAAGGGTTTGAATGGAAAACATTTTACTTTAGCCAAAGGCGGTCAAATTTGTAAACACATTTCTGGATAGGTTTCTACTTAAAATGCTAAATGGGCGACTCATTCATGAGGATGTAGCAGCCAATATTTCATTCATAAAATGCTTCAGGCATTAAGGAGAAAATATTTTATCAAAGTCGTAAACATCTAAAATCCCTGTTAAGACTTCCATGGGTTATTTATAAAGGCAGGATTTGATGTCAGTCAAAAATGTAAAGCTGTCATTAGAAATTTTACTTTTTTAAAATATACAATTATCTTTAGAAATTATATATTTCTAAAGAAGTAAAAAAAGTCTTGTAAACAAAAAATATCATCTTCGTGGTTTTCCTGTTCATTTAAATCCAGAAAAAAATATTTTTATTTATTCATTTATTGCTATGCTTGTTTGTTGGTTTGATGAAAACTTTGCAATCGATTTTACAGAAACGTTTCTTTAATCTAGAAATGTGAAACTTTAAGCATAGACATAACATAACGCCATCCTGTGCCCCCGGTGCCTATAAAGCTAAGTTATCTAACCAGTTGGATGAGCACAAGATGGGAGAGAGAGAGAGAGAGAAAAAGGGGGGAAATCTGCACTTTGAGAGAGTTTTCAAGTTATAATTTGGGTAGATTTTCACAAAGGGAATTCTGGTCTCAACTACTGTAGGTCTTGAGGAGGTCTTGGTATTTATGAATATGGTTTACTATGGAGTGGATCTTATCACATGAAAGGGTATTTGATGTAACTCTCCTGTACCATTCTTCTTCGAGACTTCTTTCAGGCTTTCTCATGTGCCAAGAGAGAGCCAGAAAGAAGAATGGTACTGTTTACACATAGGCAGATAAAATCTGAATGAAAATGCAATATTAATTTAATTTTTTTGTCTGTATCTCTGTTTATTCATTTGTTCAGTACAAATTTTGCAACAGAATAAAATTTTTATCACTGACCTAATTTTTATTACACAAAGTCATTAGCTCTTTTTGTAAGTTAGTTTAAAATCGGTTGTAAAATTTGAAAACTCTAAAGCAAAAATTAATGAATTAAATTAAAAAAATGTTGTAACAAATTTGATTTTGTGTTTTAAAAATTTAGTTTACAAATTTTTATGATAATTTGTATGGAATTAGTTATCTGTATATGGAGTAATAAATTTGTATTGGGCTAGCAGTGTATTTTAAATACATACATTCTGAGTCCAAAAGTATCCGGACACCCAGTGGTATGAACTTAGAGCATATTAATATAATGTTGGTTCTCCTTTCGCCTTGATGACAGCCTACACAAGTCTGGGAAGATTTTCCACCAGTTTTTGATGGATGCCTATAGGAATTGGCTTCCAGGCGTCCATCAGAGCTGAAGTGCGTGCTTTCAGTGAGGATGGTCAATTAGGCTGGATACGTAATATCCGCTCTAATCCATCTCAAATGTGTTCTGGGGGATTTAGATAGGAGCTCTGAGAAGACTAGTCCAGAATTTGAATGCCCATTTCGTCAAACAACGACCGTACAAGCCTCGATGTGTGAATTGAACAGTTATCACACTGGAAGAGAAATGGGAATGCTTAAAAATTGCTTGCCATAGAGTTGGGAGAACAACATTGTCAGAATGTCCGCATTTTCATGTTTTTAGCCATAAAAACTAAAGAGCCCAGGTTAAACCACGAGAAACACCGCTACACCGTTATGCTTCCACTACCAAACTTAATAGCTGTTGCAATGCAGTCACTAAACAAACGTTCGTCGGGCATCCACCAAACCCAGACGCGTCCATTTGACTGCCAGACTGTAAAGCGAGGTTCATCACTTTTAAGAACAGGTAACCACAGTTTAGAACAGGTTAAGAACAGTTTACACTGTCCAATGTCAGTGATCTTTGCACCATTGCAATCGATGCCTCGCTTTTTGTGGAGTGATGTTTGGCGTGTGCACGGCTGCACGACCATGGAATCCCAAGTTTTTTTAACTCCCGATGAACGGTCCTGCTGTTTACACTAACACCCAATTAGCATTGGAACTCCTGAGAAATTTCAACGACGAGGACTTGCGATTTTGTTTCACTACCCTTTTCAGAGTTCTGAGGCTGCATTCACCAAGTGTTTTCGGCCTACCAGTTAGTTTTTCTGCAGTTTCACTTCACAATTATACCATTCACAGTGGATTGATGCTTCTGCAGAATACCTGCAATATCCCGAACTGATTTCCCATAAAGGTGGCATCCCACTATACTGCCATGGTCAAACTCACCAAGCTCCTTTGACTTATTCATTGCCTCACAAACGCATAAACACAACCTGACAAACCACTACTAACGCTTATATAGCTTTTGATTACCCATCAAATTGTGTCACCCGCCATACCACTTTTTTAAGGGGCAACCAGATACTTTTGGCCAGATAGTGTATCCTAGTATATTAAAGTTAATAAAATAAAGTATAACCCTTTGCACTCCGATGGCGCCTTTGACTTACCATTCAAGATTGTGCATCATTTTGATGTTTTATCTATTTATTTTTCAAATTTAATGGTTAAAAAGGCCTACATAATGATTAAGAGATATAGATTAAGTTTTCAAAGAAATTCGACTTATAAGAATTATATATATTTATTTTTCATAGAAATAAACAAATATATGTATTTGGTGAAAAATTTTCAATTAATTATTTTTTGGAGAGCAAAGAGTTAACTGTTTACAGTCTCTATTTACAGACAGTTATAGTTGTTTACGGAATACAATTACTCTGTTTACTGATAGACAAAAACTTATGAACACAAACAGCTAGAAGATTGAAATTTCTCATACTGTATATACTGCAAAATGTAGATTTGATCTTTTCAAGTCTGCCTGATCATCTGTGTGCATGGGAATTCGATAACTCAAAAATGCAAAGGAACGTATGAAATTTGTCATGTAGGTCAGAATATTTTATACAATACAAAGTTAAATCTGAATCCAACAAAGGATAGATTATTCATGGATCAATCTATTAAAATATTTTTCTTACTGCCTGAACTCAAAAATTCTGGGAACCTTATAACAGATATTTTTCACATCAAAATTATAAATCTGTATGAAATTTGGACCCGATAAGCTGAAATAAGGAAATCCAAATATATATTTATTGTTTGAGTTGACTGATAAATAATTTCGTCTTATTATTTTACTGTCTTAAGAATTTTAATGCAAAACTTGTATTGTTGCGTTCGTATAAAGAGAGTAGCGCCGTCCTATATTTCAGGTTAATATATGGAAACGGTTGTTTTATAATAAATATTCAAACTGTTAGGCTTAGTGTATATAAATTTACAAATAACCTAATAAAATTCTTATTTCTAAAAGGTTACACACTATTATTTCTATCATCAATACAAATTTCAAGTTACATTAGTCATACGAGAACTTCTAGATTATGTATAGTAGTTTTGTTAAGAGTTTATTGTATTGCGTCTCATTTTAGGGATCTTTCTCCTTTCAACTTTTATTGCGATTGCTTCTATTAAATATGTTACCTCTTTCCTTTGTATAGATTGCAAAACATTAAATAAATTATCAAAATAAATCATTTGTTCATTACAAATCTATTTCCGTTTATCTTTTCCTATTTTTATAATGCATTTTGGTTATTCTGAATTCAATGACGCATTTTCGAATTTCTATCCCTTCTCAAACACGGTCGCACATTTCTCTATTTCTCTCTCTTTGCTTTTCATTCTGACATTGCCATTTTTTTAAATACGTTGTTTTTTTAACATCATAAAGCTTTAGTGTTTTGTAAAACAAAAAAAGAAGCGTTCTCTTACTATGTTTTAAATAACTTATCCCGACTTAGGATACTCTAAGGAAACTAATCTCAAACATCATTATTTTTCACATTAAGTTTTTTAATCACATAAACTAAGCATGGACATCCTGAAAGCATTATTGCATTACAGGATGTCCATACTTTATCCATTAAGGGATGCTCTAACTCATTGAAAGCAAAGTTATTGAATCCTAATTACATCCAGCACAATAGTTATGCATTGTCTAATGTCCAGAAAAATGAATGCGTTCTCTTTGTTTGATTATGGTGTTTTTTTATGGTTATGGCTTCGTTACGTAATGCTTACGTAAAAGAACGGAGAGACGGGTGTGGTATGCAAACGTGACCGGTGACAAAGTGGCGGAAGTGCTCTGGCACCGTGACAGACCCATTCAAAAAGAAACCGGCGCCATTGTCAGCGTTCCAACATGGAATGCCGATTTAAATGGTGAACGAGAAAGTTCTCTGGCTAAAGAATTGAAGCCATTTATTCACTTTGGAACCAATAAAGTTTCTTCCTTTTATTTGATGGAACTAATAAAATGTCTCTCGTTCATTCGAGAGTTCTTCACTCCTTCGATCTTTTTAAATGGAATACATTTAAATGGCAGTAACAAGTGATTTGAAGAAATAAAAGGAAGAAGAAAAAGTTTGCATTCAAATCTAAACCTAGTCTTGATGGTGGATGTGTGATTCAAATTTTCGTTAATTTTAAACTATAAAATATATATTATCAAAATTTTTATAGGAAAAGGTAACACTATTAAAGTCGTCTAAAAATTGATTCTCGGGATTACAAGGAACCCCTGAGTTTGAGAAAAGTATTTTTAAAATTATATTTATGTTTGTCTGTGAACACGATAATCATTAATAGCAAAATGCCAGACATATAAAATTTTAAATCCCTACATAAAATCTGAGAATCCCTACATCGAATCTGAAAATCCCTACTTCAAATCTGGAAATCTTTGTACCAAATCTGAAAATCCCTACATCAAATCTGGAAATCCCTACTTCAAATCTGAAAATTCCTACATCAAATCTGAAAATCCCTACTTAAAATCTGAAATTCCTACATCAAATCTGTAAATCTCTATATTAAATTTTAAATAAAATTTTTGAAGGAATAATCTGACTGTCCGTACGTAAGCAAGAAAAAAAAAACTGAAAAAGCACTAAAACACAGTTAGATAACTAGATCAAACTCCGCAGTTATAATAACTAAGATTATAGATGACAGTTATATTTTGGATTAAATCTATCCAAAAGCGGAATGTCTGTCTGCCTATTCATCCCAAAAAGAGATTGATTGCACAAAAATGCAATAAGTTGGAAAATGAATTTAGGCCTAGAGTTTTTCATGAATATCTGCATTGGCGTTTCAGTTATTATTATTAACATTCATATATATATATATATATATATATATATATCGTCTCGTGAGTGTTTTAAACCGGTTTAAATTGGTTAAGCAATTGAATTAATTAAGATAAATAAGAATTTAAAAATAATAATGCTCTGACATGATAAGTTGAAAATTTATGATCGAATATTTCATTTTCTTTCTGTTTAATTTTGTATTTACACGTTTAATGGACGTAATAATTGCATTGTCATTTTTGAATCAGATGCGCACTCACTTTTAAATTAGATCTTGGTAAAAACGAAATAGTAATTTTTATCTATAATCAGTTCTATTTAATTTCTAGTGTTCTCCGCTCTAAATGGATGCTATACGCATGTCGTTGTATGCAAAATAAACCTATGGGAAGATTCTTCTCTCGACTTTTACGAAAATGTAACAGTATTCCCTAGAAAAGGTTTAGTCTATTACAATCAACAATAGAATATATTTTTAATTTACTTACCCTTCACAATTTTTCCAAAATATAGGGTGATTTAAAATTCTGCATTACAGGGTGATTCAAAAGCCATTAGAGATGTTTCATGATTAAATAAGAAGAAATGTGTTAAACAGTACTAATGTTTATTCTATTAACCCCTTCTTACACAGGTAGTGCACTAAGTGTTCCAATATTTGAAAAATCCTTCTCTAATTCCATGGAAAATAGCATTAAAATTAACTGGCGCATAATGTGTGCCAACTGTGAAACAGCATAAGTGTTTCCTATTTGTGTTAACAAAAGGTTAATACAACCTCCTAGCTAATCTAAGACGGTTTCTACAATTAAATCTAATGTTCCATTATAAGAAACCTTCTTTACAATAGAACATTTAAGTTCGAAAAATTCAAAGAACGATTACTACAGTTGACTCTTCGCCAAGGGTTAAATAAAAGGTAAAGGCTTGATATGGAATTGGCGAATAAAAGTTGTGAAATATAGATCTTTGGCTTAATCTCTAATTTTAACGGAACCTACCAAGCGAATAGGTATTTGGATGATTTTTTTGACTGATTGAACCAAAAAATTTGACATAGAAACCACATTTATAAACACTAGTTAAAGATACAAATTACATCGATTTAGTCATCACATTTTCGAGCTATTGCTCTTAATATACGCGAAAGAGCAAAGGATAATATTTTAGAGATTCTTCACAAAATTTGATAAGATTACACTTCAGAAGCTTTGACATGTGTGTCAAATTTTATCAGTCTAGATTCTTATATTTTGTAGTTATCGGGTTTGCTCGTGCTAAAATTGCCAGATAGATTCTCTTCTTGATTTCATTCAAATTTTATAGAAATCCATGAATTACCATATCTACCAATCTATCCTCCCCCCGGAGAACCTCAACATGAGGATTAGATGCTTCCTATAGAGTGGTTGGTTCTCGCCACTTTGGTAGTCACACGAATAGAGGGGGGGGCGTGTCTGGTTTGTCCCATCGAAGACGGGACATACTTCCTTAGGGTAGGATTGTACCGTGGCCGGTGATGGTCCTTAGAACCCAACCAGAGTTCTTTCCAGAGTTGCCGCAGCGGTGGCCTAATCGTTTAGTAATTTTTATCCGTGTGTCTAAGGCTGGTCGGAGAGTCAGTGATACGATATATCTATCAACCTACCAAATCTTTCATTTATAAAAGTTGTAACATTCATTACAGACGGACAGGCATAGTGCCAAAAATGTGTTTTTCGTACTTAGAGAGGTGTGAAATAAAGAAATCATCCAAAAAGGTGAGTTAAAATTTTTAACACTTAACAATATTTCTTTATACTTTGTATAAAAGAAATTTAAAAAAATGATTTAAATTGCTACCTCGGTTAAGTTATTAATATATTTTTTAGTATATAGATAAAAATGTTTTAAAAATTAAACGGTGGATAAGATGCACTTTTAAAGGAAATTTCTAGTAATCCCTACAAAGCCTGTACTTAGAAAAATAACAGTTGGAAAACAAAGAAAATATGATCCAACGCAATAAGGATTACACTAAGATAAGTTATTATCCTGTTGTGTAACTCAAGGTAAAAAGGGATTTCAAGTTATTTTGATAATGTTATGCGCTACTGATAAAATAGTATTTTCTTTCTTTCATTCTTTCTTTTTCTTTACTTTTAAATCCATAATATTTCAAAATAAAAGAAATACAGAATTCATTGGGAAAATATGTTTTTTAGAACACTATACGAGCTTAAATAAAAGGCTTTAAAAACTTTTGGAACATAAAATTATAAAAGTTCATTCAAAAAATATCTTTAAATCTCTTACTAGTATCAGATTTTACCTTTTATTTAGTATTTCAATCTTTTAACCCAGATTATCTTTAAAGTAAAAATATAATGTGTGTTTGAACTGTTAATTTCTTTCTATAAAAAGGTGGATTTTCAAATGTCTTTGACCTAGATAAGAAATTAAAATAAAACCATTTAAATGTTCTAAAATTGTATAGTTTACCGTATAACGGTTCTCATGCTTTATTTATTTATTATTTTTAAGAAAATATAAAAAGAAAAATAGTTTCTAACTCTTTATACAGACGGCGCTGCCTGTTGAAATGAGTTAAAAAACTCAAAGCAGACAATTAAAGTTTTTTTTAATTATAAGGAGCTATTAATATATACAATTTATGTTTCTTTTTTATACTCACATCAAGAATAAGCTTATGGTGATGTATTGGGCTTTATACGTATTTTTATAAAACGTTTTTTGGCAATTTTTTTGAAAGAGTGTTAAATTTAATTATACAGACTAATTGTCTTTACACAAATTCTATAAAAAATTCATCAATTTTTTTTGAAGAACACAAGAGTTTTAATATGACTCTTGGTGTTTTTAAAATATTATGCAATTTTTATATTCTTAAAATATTTCATGAAAAATGCGACCAACTTTCAATTTTCTAATGTTTTTTTAATGTTTTATGTTTAAATATATATTCGGTTTTGAATTTTGGTAATTTAATGTAATTAAAAATGGTTAATTTAAATATTTTTAAGTATTTAAATTAATTCTAATATTTTTAAGATCGAATATATTTAATTTTAAAATTTCTTACGCAAATCTGTATACATTTTCAGTGTCCATAGCTTTTTAATTCCTAGGGAATTCTTTTAACTTCCAGATTTATTGTGCATACATATTATATATTTCTTTCTGTTTTTAAAATTTTTTTAAAAAAGTCTTATAGCATTTTTTTATTGTGTACTTGATACTCGTTTTATGATGCAGTCTATAATAGAATTTTTTTGAGTACATTTATTTGCTTTTCGATAAATAGGCAAACAGTTATCTGCAGCCATATTAGAAAGTGTGCATTTTTTTAGAACGAGAGTATGCAAATAGTATTTCAATTTTGAATGAAACTTCAAAATGGTTAGCCTCTATAGATATTTTACGGCCCTTAGTAGCAATTATTTTATTCACAAAAAATGTTTCAATTCTGCAATTTAATTCAAATGTCTGCTGTCAATGGCTGTAGTAAAAGATAGGTTAGATGTATATTTCATGTTTATTAGAAAAATTCAAAAATCTCCTTCGTAATATAACAAATTGAATGATAACAATGGATTTACAAAGTTCTTGAACTCGATGGTTCTTAACCTCCTTATGTAATTTAGAACTATAGAACTATCTTTAAAGAGTTATATATTTATTACAATAAGGAATTTATTACAAGAATTCAGCTTCTATCTGGAATCATGTAAGTATAGCAGGGCATCAAAACCTTAGTAGATTTAACTGCAATTATCTAAATGCATCTAGCTTTCATTTAGGCTTCAGATGATATCATACGGTTCAGTGTCAACAGCATTGTTGGCCAAATTAACAAATATGGGCAAGTAAGGTGATTTCGTCAGGGGTTTTTTTTGTTGCTAATAATAAATAGAGTTAGTAATAGTATGATTTATATTTGAGAGAAACATTTTATACAGTAAGAATAATAGCATTACAGAAATTTTTTTCTATGCCTCTTAACTAATTTTATATTTAATTTTAAATGTGTCAAGGATACTTGGAAAACTCTGGTTCTTGAGAACACAGCATTCATGCAAATAATGGAGCTTTATTTAGAAAAAAAATTAAGAATGTTATATGTTTATAAAAATGAAAAAAACCAACAACATGTTTTTGTATTGAATATTATTTGTTATTACACATTCCTTTTTAACAGTTTATGCAGTTTTTTGATAAATTCTACTCAAAGTTTTTCATCCCAGAGATCCCAAAGTTAAAGATGTTGTTTTTCTGATATCGCAAGATATTTGTAGAAAATGTTACTTTTGCACATTCTGCATTATACTTCCAGAAATCTAGATAGCCAATATATCGCACTTGAAAGTCCTATTCAATTCTGTCAATTTAATTGCTGTTAGGTTGTTTAACAAATTTTGATACTTCATTAAAATAATTTTCGCGCGGTTTTTAATTTAAAATATGCAAGGCAATTTATACTATTTTCTTGCTTTATAAAATATTTAATCATGTGATTCCCCCCCCCCCTTTTGTTGCAAACTTCTGTACAGCCGACCACCCCGCCACCACTGAACGTAGCAGTATCGACAGGATTTGTTGTGGCCGACTGTGGACTGTAGCAGTGTCCATCCTTACATTGAACGAATCTGTCAAACTGATATTCTCTTCGAGGTAATTGCCCCAAAGTGGTCAAATACTGATCTCCTCCTCCTCCTCTACAAACTTTCAAACAGCTGGCAAAAAACTGACAATTTTAGACATAATGTCCTTCAGAGTCCTAAGATCGCTTGGTACCCTCAGTACTGAACTGAAGTCATTATTTCCAACTTGCAGATGTTTTCGACGATCGGAGATTTCTGTGCATTCCTTTAAATAGGGGTAAACAGTACCGATTCCTCCACAAATGCATTTATTTTCCTGCATTCTTCCAAATCTTTGGAAATATGCAGGGAATCTCCCATGTCCCATTTTTGCAAACTAAGGTGGAAATAATCTTTGCATTGTGCATGCAGTTTACATAAGGAATCAGAAAGCGAAACTACATTTCCACAAAATGTAGTACTCAGTTAGAATCAAACACTTTCTTAAGGACAATAGGACGTCATATGACTCAGTTCCACTTGGAAGGCTCATAAACAATGAGCAGAATTAGTATAAAACTATTAAAATAATAGACTTATTGTTAATAACTTACAATGAATTTTTATTAATTTGATACTCAAAATTACGTAGTTAATGACATAATAATCGTTAAGATAAGCATAAGAGATTTGGATGAAATTAAACACCACTAATATTGCCAAAAGTAGTCAGTTGCTAAAAAATGAAATTTCTTTATTATGAAACTGAAAGCATAAATTTTGACTTGTGTAGGAAGTAGGCAATCTTGATCATAATAATTGATATTTCGCAACTCTTTCCCCTTTCCATTTGATCTGGCTGATCTAAAGATAAAATTGAGAGGAAACCGGGAAATTTTGAAGGAAGCTCACACGATCCTTCCAATATCCTGTTTGGAAATACTTAAATTCCAAGAATTATTAAAGTGAACCGCGCAATAAGAACTTAACAATTATAATTTCATCAGATGTGTAATTGATTTCAACAACAGAGAATAATCAATAAATATAATTTTAATGAAATTACGAAGAACATATAATAACAAAGAAATAATTCGCGCAAATGGGTTGTGAAAAGCTTTAGGAAGTTTGCATTTGTTAAATTATGAGCGATTTGGAACTACAATTGTATGGGGCTGTGCCTATGTTTATATTAATCCATCTCATCTGAAGAACATCCTCCAAACCGATATGATGACAAGATGGCAAAAGGAATGGGAAGAAGGCGAAACAGGCCGTTCCACTTATAACATAATACCGAAAGTTTCTCTCTACACTGCCAACTGGAACAGAGCGAATGTTCTTTTCTTCCCTGGACACGGCCGATTCCCGACATACCTGCACAGATTCTATCTAGCCAACTCTCCTTGCTGTAGCTGTGGGGAAATAGGATCTCCAATTCACTATGCCACAGTATGTCGACTCACTCTCTCTTGGCACACGAGAAAGCCAGAAAGAAGTCTCGAAGAAGAATGGTGCAGGAGAGTTACATCGAATACCCTTTCACGCGGCACAATCCACTCCATGTTAAACCACATTCATAAATACCAAGACCTCTTCAAGACCTACAATAGTTGAGACCAGAATTGCCCTTGTGATAATCAACCCAAATAATAACTGAAAAAGTCCCTCAAAAGTGCAGATCCCCCCTTTTTCTTCTTTTTCCTCATCTTGTGCTCATCTAATTGGTTAGATAACTTAGAATTATAGGACCGGGGGCACAGGATGGCGTTATGTTTATATTAATCCTAAATTTCTAACTTAATGCAATTCATATTTTTTTAAAATATAAAACTTAACTTGCAATAAAAAATTGTTCCATTAACTTTATTGTATTTCCATGTACAGGAATTAGAAGAAAAAAAATCCCAGACTGCAAATAGCCACAACATTCTTGCAAACAATGATAATTAGGAAAAATAATAATCACAATACGGTAGGAAATATTAAATCTTGTTTGGTTATGTAGTAGCTTTTGATTGTGTCTATTTTTGGTGTCATAGACAATATATAAGCTATAACACCCTCACTACTATACGAAGTATGATCTCAAAATAAAACTGTATTATTTTCTTCAATTTGCTCACGATTACAAACAAAGGAGGTATTAAAGCCGACAATATAGTCTTATAAAATATTATTTATAAGAGTATATCTCCGCTTTAATACCTCTTTGTTTGCAACAGTGAGCAAACTCAAGAAAACAATAGTTTTACTTAGATATGCTTAACATAGAAATGAAGAGAATACATGAAGTAATTCAGAAGATTGCATTAGCCTTGCATATAACAATGGAAGATGCATTAGTTGTTGCGAATGTGCATTTGGTCGAGGTATCATACATATATCAATAAAGCACTCCTCAATGACCATGAGAATGCATTTGACGATCGAAAAGCTTTAAAGCTTCGAATATTCTTACAGAAATTGAACATACATCAATTACTGCGAATATGCATACAGCAATCAAACATACATCAATGACTGGGAAAATGGATACAGCAATTGAACATACATTAATGACTGCGAATATGCATACATCAATGACTACGAATATACCTACAACAATTGAACATACATCAATGACTGCGAATATGCCTACAGCAATCGAACATACATCAATGACTGCGAATATGCATACATCAATCGAACATACATCAATGACTGCGAATATGCATACAGCAATCGAACATACATCAATGACTTGGAAAATGGATACAGCAATTCAACATACAGCAATGACTACGAATATGCATGTGATGATCGAAGATGCATCATTTTCTTTGAAATATGCATGTGCGATCAAACTCTCATCAATAATTAAAAAATATGCATGTGGTCATCGAAAATGCATCGATATCTTCGATCAAGTCCACATCAGTGTTTGAGGGTATCTATAAGGCGATCGTAAATGCATGTGGATATCGAACATGCGTCGGTGATTGAGAATATGCATATGGCGGTCAAACATGCTTCGATGGATGCTAATTGCATGCAGAAATCGAACATATATTAGCAGCTGTGAAAACACATCAACGTTTGCGATGACGTATGCCTATGTTGATTGAACACGCATCAATGACTGTAAACATGAATTTAAAATTGAATAAGTATCAGTGGATGTGAATATATATGCGGTACACGTCTTTGACTGCGAATGGAACGCATTAGTGTTTTCATGGTATCTAGAATGAAATGTGCCGGCGTCCTGGTATACGGGTGTCTTTTCCATGATCTGGATGTCCCGGGTTCGAGTACCGGTTCGAGCATGGCTGTTCTTCTCTTTTCTATCTGTAAGATGTGTGTATGTGCCCCCATTTTGTAAAAAGATGCTTTGCAAACGAAATTGATGAGTGAGTATCAAAGTCGCATTTTTGGCCCTAGTTGGCGTTACTACAAAACAAGAGATGCTGATTTGGCACAGCAAGCTTGTCCATAGCAAGTGCCATAAGAAACAGCAAACAACAACATCAGAATGAAATGTATATTTTTTTGCTATTAGTCATGTCTTATAAGACAATTATACTCTCAAAATAGCTTAGTTCCATAAGTACCATTATAAATCTTTTCTTTTAGGGATAATTTAAAATGGATTTATAGCTTTTTGTAATCAGAGCTATTGCTTTGATTTATCCTGTATTTTCATTTCCTAAGTCCTACAGAATTTTCACTTGTATTTAAATTTTGTAGTCAGTGAAGACTAAAATACCGAGATCAACTTTTTTAGACATTTTATATCATACATATCTATACATTTCTTATATACCTCCATCCACAGGAAACTGTGAACATTGTGTAAGACTATGAATATTTTGTTTGATATTGAGAAGCAATAGTAATATAGATATTTGACCTTTTGTACAGGGTTACCAAAAAGTTCCCGTACTGATGATTTGTGAATTTATTTTACAAAAACCATAGGTTTAAAAAGAATTATTTTTATGCCAATGATAAAAAGCACTTTTAACATATATAAGGAAAAAATACCGAACTTACATTTATGATAAATGTTCAAAATGTCCATCCCTTTCTTGGAGACAAAGCTGAACTCGTTTGCGCATGTTTTTCGAAACGCGTTTTAACATGCTAGGAGTGATTTCTTGTATCCTTTGGGTAATTGCAATTTTCAAATCGTCTATTGTTTGAGGATCACCTTCATAAACTTTGTCATTTAAATATCCCCACAGAAAAAACTCCGGATGGTGAGATCAGGGGATCGAGGTGGCCAAAGATTTTTTGAGATAAGTCATTCGCCGAAAAAAGTTTCAAGCATGTCCATGGTTTCATTACTCGTATGGCAAATTTCAATATACTTGAAAAAAATCATGGACAATGATTTTTTTAAATTTGGAGTACGGGAACTTTTTGGACCCCCGGTAGCATTTTTATTAAATCTATCATATAAATGTGTATAAATAATTTGATATATTTGGTTAAAATTACATTTTAGATGACTTTATTTAACAAATTTCATTTTTATGTCCCTTTTTGTCTGGTAAAATTGAGTTCGCTTGCATTCGAATAACCAGTCAGATTTTTTTCCTGAATGGAATTATTTCAAACTTTAAAGAAATTTACAAATTTGTTCTGAAATTCGTGTCTCAAATTTCATATATCAAGCACAAAGTATTTCTGAGTTGAGTCGATCAGATCAATGTATTTTTCGGAATCAGAAAGATTTGAAACGTTGAGACACATCAAATTCTCCGATGCAATTTCTTTGACGATTAATAGACTTTCTCATATAGGAAAAATAGAAAATGAAACAAAATTATGATTAAATACAAAAATGATATAAAAACTAAAAATTATACAAAAATTGTAAATGATATAAAAATATTATAAAAACGTTATATATTATATTAAAAAATTATAACTGTTAATTAATTGTGATGATTGGTAATTAAGATTTATATATGTCATTACATCAGTTTCAGCATTTAAAAAGGAATCTGATTATGCAGGTTTCAGTTTTAAAATTACGCACAAATCGGTGCGATTTATTATGTTATTTCCTACCATTTTATTACTCCATGTTGCTTCCTTCCTTTTTATTATAGCGACTTCCTACAGAACACTTCCCCAACTAAATGTCTAGATTAGATGTGAAAAGAACGATTAAAAATATGTGTAAATAGAATTGAAAAATTTAAATTTTGTATCGCAAATTTCAAATCATTATAGTAGAACATTATTTTTTTAAAGTTTGGCATTATCAAACCGACAAGAAAACAGCATGTTCTCTCATGATTTATATTTCCCAATCGTAACATTTAGAAAAGCGATGGTTTTCGAGCATCACAAAATCAATCGAGTTTTAAAATTTTTGTCTAAAGGTGAGAATTTTTTCCCTTCAAAAACCAATATAAATAGGTTTTAAATAATTACGTAACTATCAGACTACGCATGCACAGCTATTTAGGAATCAATTTTCGTCATTCGAACTTCAAACTTTTATCATATAACCATTTATATATATGTGTAATGATATTTTAAACTCTCAATTTAAATTTATTTCTTAGTTTTCACTTCAAGTTAGCCATAGTAAAATCATTCTAAAATATTCTCTTATTTCCTGATCCATTCTATGTGTTCTAGTTCATTAATTCAACAGAAAATGTAAAATTGCTGAATCAACTAAACGCCGGCTACTTTCCCACACTCCAAGTGTAGGAACAGAAATTAGCCAGCTTAACAAATTCCACTAAAAGATCCCTAAGATTTCCTTTCACGAGCTGTGCATGCGATTGACATGTTTCAAAGACCCCTCTTAAAATCTGAAGATATAAATTCAGAGGGATAAAAATTTAATCAGCATTTTCGTCATTCCGTGTTGTGTCGTTCTGTGTAGTGCACGTCCCCTTTGCTTGTACATAATGCCTGCTTCTCGTTGTGGAATGAAACAAAGTTAAAAAATTCATTTGGGATTTTTTTCACAGAATTATCCTGTCGACTTTGATAATGTAAAATATTTAAATTATTTGTTGAAAGCAGATAGCAGAGTTGTGGTCGAAACCATGGAGAAGACTGGTTGAATTTTTTAAGTTCGTTTTATTTCAACACGGAAAGCCTTTCGAGCTACCTTTTGATATCGCTCCTCACTTTTTGATGTTGACTTCCCTTTTTCTTCTCTGTGCTTCTTCAAGTGATAACTTTAACTTCTTACGACCCTGCCTTGTATTAGCCTGATAGAAAAATCAGGTATGGAAGATATTCGAGCCAAGTTAAAACTTTTTGTAGGCGATAAGTCGCCAAATTTTGCAAACTTCTTTATCATTTTCTAATAACCCTAAAAAATTGATGTTCGAAAAGCGATAAATTGCCGATTGTCTGTCCTTGCATTTTAAGACTTCAAAAACATCGAACCAAAACAACATCATGTTCTCACATGATAAAATATATAACACAAATAAATGAAACTTTCAAAAACACTTACATATAAAGAACCCAACGCAGAAGTTACAAATGTAATGTTAATCAAAGGAAATAAATTTCTCAAATAATTAATGTTGCTAAGTTCAATTAGTTTCGGTTACAGCTATCATTCTCCGTCGAAAACAATAAGATCCAAACGAGTAACTATAAATAGGATCAAATTATTTTAAGACACATTGATCTTATATGAAAGAAAATTCTTTAGTTCATTTGTTCGAAAGAAATATAGTTTTTTTCCTTACCATTTCAATTTGAAAAAAAATCTGAAATAAAAAAAAGATAGATCTTAGGATAAACTATCAAACATATCTGATACTAAGTATAAAATTGAATGGATCTTGAAAATACTTTTCAAAGGCGGTTATTTTAAAAACTTTGATTGAAATAATAGCGGATTAAAATCTTCTGTTCTGAAAATTTCTAGATAAATATTTTTAATGAATTCTTTTTAAGTTATTAATTAATCATTTATTTTTTTATTCTCAACTTTTCAATTCAAAAAAAAATGTCTGAAGGAATTTTTTCCAGAAGAAATAATAATTTTAAAAAAATTGCATTGAAAGTAATTTTTTTATACATGGTTGTAATAGTTTCATTATTTTTGAATGTTGCTGATTTATTATTTGTTTACTACGTTCTAGAACTTTCTTATTGTAGCAAATCAAAGAAATCTTTTTAAAAAAATATTTTTGTGTTTCTTAAAATAAAGCTTCCTGTGTTTCATTTAAGAATTGTAAAAATATGAAGAGTTTTCATATTAAGTGTGCAGGTAACTTTTACTTTTTGGTAAGTGTAAATTATTACTTTAACGCAAGTGATAATGATAGGAAACAAGTTCCAAACACATATTTACAGTTCATACAGTTTGTAATTTAACTTCATCAATTAATTAACGTAACTTAATAAAATTTTTATAATTAATAAATGAACGTAATAAATAGGAATACGGTTCTGTTAATTAAGTGCTAATATACTTCTAATATTTTACAGTTCAAGCAGTTTGTAATTTAACGTAATCAATAAATTAACGTAATGTAAGTAATAACATTCTAACATTAATAAATGAATGTAATAAATAGAAATAGGGCCTGTTAACTAAGTGCTTATATTCTTCTAATATTTCACAGTTCAAACATTTTATAATTAAACGTAATCAATAAATTAACGTAACGTAAATAATAACATTCTAAAATTAATAAATGAATGTAATAAACAGGAATATGGCTCTGATAACTAACTGCTAATATTGTTAGAATATTTTGCAGTTCAAATAGTCTGCAATTTAACATCATCAATAAATTAACGTAACGTAAGTAATAAAATTCTATAATTAATAATTGAAAGTAGTAAACAGGAATATGGCTCTGTTAAGTAAGTGCTAATATTCTTCTAATATTTTACAGTTCATACAGTTTATAATTTAATCTCATCAATTAATTAACGTAACTTAAGTAATAACATTCTGTAATTAATAATTGAAAGTAATAAATAGGAATATGGCTCTGTTAAATAAGTGCTAATATTTTTTATAATATTTTACAGTTCAGACAAATTGTAATTTAACGTAATCAATAAATTAACGCAACGTAAGTAATAATATTCTATATTTAATAAATGAAAGTAATAAATAGGAATGTGGCTCTGTTGACTATTGTCATAATATTTTACAATTCAAACAATTTGTAATTGAACATAATCAATAAAATTACGTTACGTAACGTAATAACATTTTATAGTTAATTAATGAAAGTACTAAATAAAAATATGATTCCATTAACTAAGTACTAATATCGATATATTATTTATCGGTTCAAACAGTTTGTAATTTAACGTCATCAATAAATTAACCTAACATGATAATAAACATTAATAACTAAATAACACAATAATAACATTCTATAATTGATAAATGAATGTAATAAATAGGAATCTGGCTCTCTTGACCAAGTGTTAAGATTTTACAATTCAAAAAATTTATAATTTGTCTAAATTCAATTATCTAGAAAATAGACTAATGATATTTCTTAAAGGATCTACACACCTACCCCCTCCTTTCCCCCTCTGAATTCCGTGGAATTAGATAGTTTTCCAGTCTCCTAATTAATAGCCACTATAAATAATATTTCTCATCTTTTGAATAATCTTGAATTTCAGGAAATGTCAATTTTCTTTTATAATACTCCATCAAACGATATTTCACTTCCGTACTAAATGCATTCTATTACCCATTTATTACACTTATTTACATTGTCAAATTTCCTTTTCCCCCTCTTTTTTAAAAGGAATATATATCCCCCCATATAGATTACCTCTTTTAACTGAACTTAACCCGCCTACCTGTAATCACCTGCTTTTCACTCTTACAAAAAAAAGGGGGAATTTCGAGTCCAGATTCTTATCTACGTGATCCCTATCTGAAAAAAGGGATTGGAACGAACACATCATGTAATCTTCTTCACCTATTCACTAAAGAAGGAAGCTACGACTCACGAATTAGCCTATTGCCGGGCCGACCCACTTTCACTTGGCATTCACCTAGATGTGAAAGGGAAAGTGGCTGACCCGAATCGCCTATGAACTGGCTGACAATCCATCCGAACAGTCCGGGTCAAGGGCTGTTCAACAAGTGTCCACACCTGGACCGAGATGCGGATTGGGATGGGTGACGCGTTGCGTGAAATCGGTAAAGCCAATTACGATCACCAGATCGATTTGTTATGTATACTTAGCGGTATCGTTTGGCGAGTTTTTGTAATGTTTTGAAAGAGCGATGTTTTGTTTTCCTGTTTAATCTTTGGTTGTGTATAGAAGAGAGCTAATAATAACAAGACAAGCTCATTATCAATAAGGGTTGTCATGCTTTTTTTGTTTGTTTTTTGCTTTAGAGTTTGATGAATCATTTTTTTCACATCTGGTCGTTAACGAATAAAAACAAATAAAAAAGTTATTCGTTCCATTACTAAAAATAAGCTTATTTATCCATTTTTATTTTATAATATATTTTGAACTTTTTTTTTCTGTACGAGAGTTTTTTTTTTTAATTTTACCTTTCAAATTTAAAATTTGCCTGAGTCCTGGCACTGAAATAGCACGATCTGGGCTTCCTGGGTAAAAAAACAAATAAAAAAAGTAATTCGTTTTATTACAAAAAATAAGCTTATTTATCCATTTTTATTTTATAATATATTTTGAACTTAATTTTTTTATGTACGAGAGTTTTTTTTTAATTTACACCTTTCAAGTTTAAAAATTGCCTGAGTCCTGGCACTGAAGTAGTATGATCTGGGCTTCCTGGGTTCTAGCCCCGGTCAGGGCATAGTTATTCTGTGTTCGATCTGTGAGGTGAATGAATGTACCCCCCTGTAAAAAGGGGATGTACAAGCGAATGTGATAAGAGCATGTCATCTTCATATGAGCAAGAAGTCAGACTTCTGCCCTTGGGTACTCAGGGGTTCATACCCTCAGAAGCTACTGTACCCATCCTCCCGTTGTAAATCAGACACGTCATCATCATCATCAAATTAAAAAAATGTATATGAAATAAATAGTATAAAGTTGCTGAAATGAAAAAAAACGACCTATTCATTTATTTATAAAGAAATGCTTAAAAATGAAATGTACTTACATTGAGAATAATTGTTCACATTTTTCTTTACTTAACATTATTTATTATTACTATTTTTTTTATCTATTTGACCAAATTTTTCATCACTACTTGTGAAAACAAATCGAAATCTCTGATTTAAATAAAAGAGGATAAGCGTGTGTGAATGTGTGTTTGATTGTATTGGGTATATTTCTTATACGAAATCCTTCTTTATATTAAAAACGTTTATATCTAAGAAGTTATAAAGCACTGTTCTAAAACAATTAAAAATGTATATAAATTAAGTAGAGAATTTACTTCTTCATCAAGAGAAGTCAGATATTTCGAATGAATATTTACTTTTCGTTTTTATGGAAATGTCTTTTTGATTTTAAACGCATCAATACAAGAAATAATTTTAATTAATAATTAGAAAATAATTTTTCCCATTTTTAATGGATTTTATATCGTAGATTCTGTAATTTCAATCGAATACATACAAAAATCCTAAAAAATTCTTATTGGCGTAAAAATATTAGAATGTACAAAAAGTTAGAGGAAACCGGAAGAAAGAAATTAAAAAAATTAAACAAAGATATTTTGGGATAAACGACAAGCTGATGTTTTTATAACTAAGCAAATCCGATTGAACTCTGAATATTATAAACAATTTACAAAGAATCGGTGTTCCTGAATATTTTCGATTCCTGTCAATATTATTTATTTGCTTGACAGGTATAGCAAATATATTTATTTGCTATCCCTGTCAATCAAAAATAATAACTTAAGTGTAACAGGTGCAGATATGTTGACACAAAGTTTGATTTTTTTTCTTTTAGAAAAGGATTTTTTTCCTCGAAAAATAATGTTTAAAAAATATAATACATAATTATCTTTTCTAGAATAACACTGAAATAATATCTATAATTTTAAACACGTTTATTTAATTCCATTTTAATGGATTTTTTTCTGTTTTTAGATATTTGTAATATGCATATTTTAATATAAACATAATAACGGTTACACTTACTGCCATAAAATTTATCTTAAATCACTATACAAAATGCGAATATATGCTTGAAATGCTAGCATTTTGCGTAGTAAGTAATAAAAAGAAATGATTTAATATATCTAATTTGTGATCTTTTTATGCACCTATTAATGCTTAATAACTGAAAATAATCGTTTTCACAAAAGAAAAACATTTTAGTTTTAATTATTTATTCGAAACTGGTTTATAAATTGCATGTGTATAAAAATAGAAAATCAAAAATCTTAATTAAAAAAATCGCTAAGGAATGAAACAAATAAAATAAAATTTAATAGATTTTATATTATATATATGTAAAATAGGATTTGTAAAAACAATCATCTTCTTTACTGAGTTTTATTTTTCAAAATGGTCTAGTTTTTATATATTGTCAAGATTTTCTTTTTATCCTTGACCAAAATGAAAACACAGCACCGACTAGAAATATTGAAAACAGGAATAAATAAGCGTGAGAAAGTATTCTGAATTTATAAAGTTGTAAAAAAGAATTTGTCGGAATAACCTTTTGGTTCTGTAAAAAAAAATCAAATCCCTCACAAATGAGAAGTTAAATTTCGAGAAGTTGAACACTCAGAGTTAGAGTGTTTAGGATTATAAAAAAAGTATCTGAATTATGTAAAAAGCATTCTTTACATAACATCGCGGATGCCATGATAGTAAAATTGAAAGCAGTCTTGAGATAAAACATCAAAGAGAAAGTGTTGAAAACATTTATTTCCAGTTTTATTGTTTCTTTCTGTAGATATTGTATGTCCTAATTCTGTTTACCAAAATAAATAATCCACTTCGTAGACAGTCAACTCATACAATAGGATTGCTTCTTAAGGTAAAAAAAAAATATAAAAATCTTTGAAGGAATGTGTAAAAAAAATATTGTGTTGCTGTTGTGACTTATGGCACTTGCCTGTAGACAAGCTCCCCGCTGATACAGCAGCAGATTTAAGCCGAAAGGAGCGTCTCTTGTTTTTGAAGTAGTGCCACCTAGGGCCAAGAGTACGACTTTTTTACTCACTCAATACATTCGCTTGCATAGCACCTTTTCACGGGAAGGCAAATTCACACATCTTACAGATAGAGCACAGAAGAACGAGCATATCCGAACCAGGACTCGAACTATATACTACTAAAACTCTATTAAAGTATTAAAAGCTAATTAATTTTAATTAATGAATTAATATTTGAAAAAAATGTATTAACATCAAATGTCATCCACTACAAATTTATAAAATATATTTGAACTGGAGTTGATGAATAAAAAGCATTTTATTGACGATTGAAAACTAGAACAAAATGTATATAGGGGGAGGGTGAACTAGTAGGAATTGAAAAAATAGATGATATTTATGCAGTTTAAAACGTAAAATGCAGAATCCTCTGCTTTAATTAGGTATGAAATGAATTGATATTTTGAATTGAATTAATTGTTGTTGTTACTTATGGCACTTGTCTATGGACTGACTCCCCGCTGATACAGCAGCAGATTTAAGCCGAAAGGAGCGTCTCTTGTTTTTGAATTAGCACCAACTAGGGCCAAGAGTACGACTTAGCTACACAATCACCACATTTGCTTGCACATCCCTTCTTTACAGGGGAGCACATTCACACATCTCACAGAAGAACAACTATGCTCTAACCGGGACTCGCAGAACACGAGGAAGACGTGCTACCTCTGTGCCAGAAAGCCGGCAAAAAAATAATTAAATATCACAAATAAAAAAATCCGAAGAAAGAATCAATACTCTTCCTATGAAATCTGCGCATCTTTATTGTAATTCTTTTTATTTCTAAATCTGATTTTTTTCCTTCGTGTTCGATTTCTCACGCTTCTTTCGTTCGAGTAGTTTTCCCGCATAAACGAATATTACCCATTCTAATAGCCGAACCGACTGACTGATGAAATTCCTCATTAAATTAGAAAATTCCATCGGACAACGTGGTTGTTCGGCTTCTTTTACACGAGCGCGAACATGACGCAAGGTTGTTATATTGTGCGTAAAACATTTATTACTACCGTGTCTCGCCGATTGCTTCATGATTGAATTCTCGAGAGGTAGAAATACAAAATGGGGTTATTCGTTACGGCTGTACCTTGACAGAAGTCTTGAAAAGGTTTATTTTATCTTTTTTTTTAAATTCTAAATTAGACATTGACATGAAAGATTTGGGGGAAATTGGCTTCATTTTGTTTATTAATTTTATGATATTTTGTAAGTGTGTCAACAAACATTTCAAAATTATAATCATTTTGTTATTTCAAATGTTCGTCTTGTCTTTTTTAGCCGCTACATTTGTTTTGAAAAAGGAAAAGGAAATTGTTCAACTATTTATGAATTTGAAATTATTGCAAACCATTAAATGTAGCTCATCATTCTTTTTTTTACATATAATTTATGGAAAGAAAAAAATTGAAATCATCAAAAAATGCACATTTATATTTAGATGATTCTTCTCGCTTTAAAAAATTATATTTGGGATTTTTGTTTGAGGCAATAATAACTCAAAATCTGAGCAACCAAAGCAAAATAAAAATTATTCATTACAAAAAAAAAATATTTGTATGTATAAATTTCTTACGAACTCAGACCATATCTATCTATCTTATGGTTCATTTATCTGTGTGTCTTGCTAATTGAAGTTGATATACTTTAAATTTTTATGAGTTTGATTATAGTGATTGCTTTCGCAACTAATTCGTTCATGATTCCTTAAGATAGATCTTAGTTTCATTCAAGTTTCCGTAAGATAGATCGTAGTTTCATTTAGATTCTATATGATGGATATTAATTTCATTCATGATTCCATATGATGGATCTTACTTTCGTTCACGGCTCTATATGATAGATATTATTTTAGTTCTTGGCTCCTATATGATAGGTATTAGTTTAGTTCATGATCCTCTATGATAGATATTAGTATCGTTCATGATTCTATATGATGGATCTTTAGTTCAAAAAATTGGTTCATATTTCGTTCTTGGTTCTATATGATGGATCTTTAGTTCAAAAAATTGGTTCATATTT
>JAOUZG010016644.1:11965270-11986565 GCA_026289955.1 Argiope argentata | reverse complement strand
AAATAAATAAAATAAATAATAAATAAAATTAATAATAAAATATATAAGTAATAAAATAAATAAAATAAGTAATAAATAAAATGAATAATAAAATATATAAGTAATAAAATAAATAAAATAAGTAATAAATAAAATGAATAATAAAATAAATACATTAATAAGAATGAATAAATGAATAATAATATAAAGAAAGAAAGAAAGAAAATAATAAAAATAAATAAAATTCGGCATATATTATTAGCATCTGAAATAGGGATCTGTATCAGATTTTGAAATATTTATCCATCAAAAGGTTAACCATCTATCGGTCGGTTTATACATCGGTTTATAAATGCATATAAAGCTGAAAATTATAAACGGAAGGACTATATAAAAGGTTAAATAAATAAAGCAAATATAAATGAAAGGAAAATAGGAAATTAAAGGAAGGATAAAGGAAATTTTGTTTCAAAATTCATTCCCCATTTCTTTTGTCAATAATCAAAAATTTACTATTAATATTCAGTTCTGATGCTGGAACTACACATCGAATTTCAATTACCTTTCTCACTTGTTTTGAAAGCATATTGCTCACACAGAGAACTCAAACAGAGAGTCTTTCCATTGATGGATTTAATCCAAATTCGGATATAAATCTAGAAACCTAAATCCAAAACCAATTTTATTTAAATGTACACAATATAAAATGAATTTATAGAACTTGCGTTTTTGAATAATTGCATACACAAATGAAATTTCGTACAAACAGACAAGTGTTTGTAAATACATGATTGAAATCTACAATTTTTGAGCTAAGACTGCATACCAAATTTCCTTAATCTAGCTGGTTGTATTTTTGTATGGTCGTTTTCATAAGCAAACTGATAATAAAACAAATATGTTTCCCAAATTTTTTTTATCATGTCAGAATATGATGTTATTTTGGGAATGACTGGCGTCAACAAAAATCCGTTGGCGAAAAATTGTAATTTTATTATCTGCACGAGCATCTCGAGATAAATTAGGTTTTAATGACGCGTTGTCATCCCGTTTACAAAAGCTCCGATTAAAAAAAAATAAGTTAATGACTGCCGCAAATAAAACTTAGAAAAACGTCATTTTGAGCACGTGATTATGTGAAATGAAATAAATTGGAAATGCGATATTTTTTTAAACAATAAATGAGGGACAAAGTTTTCCGGATCGTTTGCTATACTAAAGTGACTCATTCAATGAAACAATTAAAATGAATAAAAATATAATTTAACTTGTACGAGCACGGGGTGCCTGGCCATTCAAGAACATGATACATTGAAATACTCAGAGCAAATTTCATTTTAATCATTTTTTTGGGTGGGGGAATTCAGGAAGGTTTGAACTATAAGGGAATCAACACCAGTCTCTTCAATTCTTCCTCACTCTACATAAGAGGCAACATAAAATAAAATTATCGTAAAATTATTGTTTTGAATGAGTGATTTTTTATTGCAACATAGTTATAAATAGTATATTTATAAATCATATCATTCATTTATAAATCATAATTATAAATACTTGTAATAATCTACAATAGGATCAGACTTACTTTAAAACTTTGATACCAAATGTATTATTCTGCAAAAACCATAACATCAATTGCAAAAAATGAAACATAAACTCGTGTCGTGTTTATTAAAATTCTAAAATTTGGACACCCTCAATTAATCAGGAAACATCAAAACTATTAATAACCTTAATTTTTTTTCTTCAAATTCTGGTAAGTCCATTTGTTTATCTGCCCTAGTGCCTGTGAACTCTTTAGCTCAGAACGATTAGTACGGAATTTATATAATAATAATAATAACAAACTTAGTCATAAGTAAAAGAATAACACAAGCTAAGTGTGTTTTAGATACAAATGAAATGCAAATATTCAAGCAACAATTGAAACCAGAAGCGATGTTTGAGCTCAATATTTCTCGGTGCATTGTATTTGAGGACAAATTCTCGGAAAAGTCTATACGGAGAAATGACTCGGTTGTGAAGTTTCGACTTTGTTAAGGAAAGTTCGGATTCTCTAAACATCAACCGAATATGCGTATCTAATATTTTTTGAATTCACCGACCTAACTTCTACTAGCGGATGTAGGGGTCTAAGTTTTGAAAAGGAGGAACCAGCTTTGATATAACCGTTCTCATCTGACTGCAATCAAAACAATGACTTTCGTCTCAAAATAAATCTCATATATCTTAAAAATTTGAGGTTAACGCATTAAATTAAGTTTCTCTATATGTAGAGCAATCAATGCATTTTTTTCTTTTATAATTAAAATCCTTCATAACTGTAGCTAAAAATTATGTATTAGAATGTTAATTCTAAACAAAAAGAAGCATATGATCTTCAAAGGCACAACGGCACTAAGCACTCTGCGTTACTGCTGCATTATGGTGCGAGAAAGCGAATATCAATCAAATCTCTACCAATATTGTAAATTAGTAATATTGTAAAAGCCTTTAATTATAAAGTAGTGTAAAATTAATTAATTTTAAAGTGGTGTAAAAGTAATTAATCGTGAAGTAGTGTAAAAGTAATTAATTGTAAAGTAGTGTAAAATTAATTAATTGTGATGCAAAGTAAAAGTAATTCTATAAAAGTAATTAAATGTAAAGTAAAATAAAAGTTATATTGTAAATGTAATTAATTATAAAGTAAAGTAAAAGTTATATTGTAAAAGGTATTAATTGTAAAGCGTAGCAATTAATTTAATTGTAAATTAATATACAATTAAAATTGAAAGTTTAATTAATTTTAAGTGAAGTAAAAGAAATATTGTAAACTTAATTAACTGTAAAGTAAAGTAAAAGAGATACTGTAAACGTAATAATTGTAAAGAAATACTGTAAATGTAATAATTGCAAAGAAATACTGTAAATGTAATAATTGTAAAGAAAAATAAAAGTAATATAGTAAAATAAATTCATTGTAAAGTAAAATAAATATTGTAAACGTAACAATTGTAAAGAAAAATAAAAGTAATATAAAAAAATTAACTGTAATGAAAATGTAAAAGTAATATTCGAAAAGTAATTAATTGTAATGGAAAAGGGAAAGCAATATTGTAAAAATATAGTAAAAGTAATTAATTGTAATAAAAAGGTAAAAGTGATATTGTAAAAGTAATTAATTGTAATGGAAAGTGAAAGCAATATTGTAAAAATATAGTTAAATTAATGAATTGAAATGAAAATTGAAAGTAGTACTGTAAAAGTTCTGATGTCAAAAGATAAAATTCAGTTAAAATTTTTTCAAACCCCCTCGTTTACTCTTTACGAAGAAAACTCCATAAATTTAAACACATGAGTATTTTAAACTTTAAAGAAAACAACAGCTATTTAGAGAAAAATGAAAAAAAAAGAATTTTAATTTTTAAAACTAAAAAAAAACTAACAAAAAGGGCACAGAAGGATATACAATTTATTATTGATTCAAGTTCTTTATTGGCTATTGGTTCATCGGTTAAAATAAATTATAAATTACCCCATAGTCCCTTTTAGGGCTTAAAGCTCAATTTCAAAATAATTATTTTTCTATAGTAATTTAAAATATATATAAAAAACATGAAATTATTTACATATTTGACTTTTATCGCGATATCAATTCTATGAAATACTAGTTCCATTTGGTGACCAACTGTTTCCCTGGAAATAGTTATTATTTAATTCCCACTAAATCTCTTATGCTAATCTTTGATGCTCATAATTCCTTTAAAAAGAATATTTACAAGCTTTAAATAATGATAAAAAATAATGTTTTATTTTAATTGCCTTACACTTTTCTTATTTATTATGCAAATGAATCTTCCAAATGGTGTCAAGTCCTATGACGTCACAGCGTCGTTAACAACGCAATTATCTAACAGGGTAATCTCTGTTCCAACTGCACGTTGTCTGTCGTAACTTTACATATTTATTTTCCTTCTAGAAACTGTAAAGATATTAAGCAAAATGTCAGAATCATTCTTCCTTAATTTTCAACAATGGAAGAAAATAAATCGCGGGTTTAAATTTTGGATAAAAAATAAAAACAGTTTCAATTTCATTCCAACAGTGATATAAATGTGTGTCATCCAAACGGTAGTTTTTATTTTTTTCATTTTAAATCAGTGCAAAAATTAATTTTGAAAGTTAGCTTGAACAGAAGCTTAAATCTTAAATTTTATAAATTAAAATACTAATTAAAATTTTTAAAAATCGACCATAAATTTCAAAAGTCATAAGAAAGTAATTAAATAACGAGTATTGCAGTAAGAATAAATATTCTGAATTAAATATCTTAGCAAACATTTAATCATATCTATGGTATTTTAAAATGTAAATAGTAAAACATAATATTACATTCTTTTAAAAGAAAACTCATTTTACTACAATATACTATAAATAGTTTACTAAATCTTAATATACAGAATATTATATTATTTAAATATTTTTGTTAAAATACATTTGCAATATCATTTTACAAAATATTATTACGATAGTTTAAAGATAAGATACCAATTTTTTTTATATAAAAAATTTCCTCTGATTTGACAAAACAGAAACTGATGTCTGGTTTGGATTAATTCGAACCAGAGAATTTATCTTTTCCAACAAGAAGAATAGTTTTAAATAAGGTTACAATGAAGAGAATGAAAGAATTCAAAGCAGTTTGACTGTATAAATTCTGTGTTGTTGAGGATCTGGGAATTAAAAAAAACTTTGAGAAAATTATGTCTAAATAAAGTTGAAGACTAATTTGTAAAATCAGTTTTTATATTTCTTTATATGCACATTAATATGTTGTTTTTTTATTATTTTAAGATGCATGCCTTAAAAAATAATAACATTTTTGTGCAAATAAATATAAAAAAATATGCAACTTTATTAAAAACCAAAATTAGATAACTTTGTATCAAAAAGTGTTCAGATGGTTTTAAAAAGGAGCACCTGGTCACCTAAATTTTAAAGCAACTGGCATAGTACGAATAATCTTATATAAGTAGAAAATACATGGCAGAAGAGAAGACATTTTAAAACTTTTAAACTTCGTTTTATTCCATCCCGGAAGACATACCTTATATACAGGAAAAAAGCAACGCTATACGTCACTCGACATCCAGACACAAGAGTAGAAGAGCGAAAAGAAACTGAAATTTTCTATTCATTAAATATATACAATGTGTTTCTAATAGGGATTTGTTTGACACGTTTCGATTTGGGTAAGGGATTTTTAGGTATTTTTAAAAGAATAAGGCAAACATTAAAGATTTTTATCCCTTCAATCTGAGCTTTAGAACTTAAAAAAAACAAGCATTTATATAGGACGTATATAGTATTAATTAAATAAAACAGGTGGACTTGGATCTCGAAATAAGAGACTGTTTTAAAATAAAATTAATATGCGTTAAAATAAGTTAAAAAATGAAGAAATTAATTTGGATTATATATATATATATATATATATATATATAAATTTAAATATAATATATATAAATTAACTATTACCAACAGTCTCGTGGCCTGTTGGTAATAGACATTAAGGTATATAGACATCTTAACACGTGGTTAGTATATAGACATTAAGGCCTCGTGGCCTGTTGGTAAAGTCCTGGCGGCCATAGGGTTTCAGGTTTGATACTCGATTACACCGAAGAACCGTCGTGTAAGGAGATCTGTTACAAGTAAAATCTGTTAGGTTCAAACGTCCACCCGATATTGTTGTGTGGTGGATAGAGGGTGGTCGTCCTCGTCATTTGACTATGGTTAAAAATTATGAGATCCGTCCCAAAATAACCCAAATGTTGCTTTACATCGGGTGATTAATATAACTAAACTAAATAAACCAATTCAAAATAATGAAATCTCTATACGAAGTTAATATAAATAACAATACATTTAAACTTAATTTAACTAAATACATATATGCAATTTTTTTAAACAATGACCTTAGTATCATCTTATTAAGTTTTAAAATGGTTTAAAGATGCAATGGAATTGATATTATGTTTAAAATCTTTTAAATTATATCGCAATAAATACAAAAATCAGGAATCTAATTAATATTATCACTTTTAAATTAACAAGATAATTTTAATGGTGCGTTCAAAGCTATTCTTTGCAAACAGTATTATGTATATTAACATTCATACAAGCAAAATATCCACCTTCTTGATATTTTTCCCAAATTTAATTTACTCCTAATTCATTTGAAGTTATATTTAAATTCAAATGGTGAAACAATATGTTTCACGTGAAAAATTACGCATTCATAAACCAAACAAAAAAAAAACCCATTGTCCTTCAGAAAAAGTTATATGTGAGAAAATTTGCTGAAAACACTAACCAAAATGCAGAAAAAAAAAGACTATTTTTGGCTAAAGTTAGACTGTACTCACGTTAAGATTTCCAGATACCAAGTTGAATCCATATATTTATTAATACTCGAAACGTGATTTTAATTTAAACAAACAAACAAAAAAAAAAAAAAAAAAAAAAAACGAAAAAAAGGGGTTGACATTTTTTTGCCACGTTCATTTTAGTAACATTTATTCCAGTTCCGGCAGCCTTTTTTTTACAGTTTTAGTTGAATTTTAAGTTTCCAGAAACATTTATATATATATATTTCTCTTTCATTTGACATTCATACAGAGTACCTATAAATTCTTTTTGTATATCAAATATTATTTATCACTTCATCTAGTATAATTTATATTCTTGCAACCTCAACTCCTCAATTTCCATCATGAAGTTTCACGTGTTCAAGCTGTACTTAAATTTGGTCATCTTTGGAATAATATATTCTGAATTGATAAAACTTTAATCCTTATCGTGTGTCACACTCCCATCTTGACACGTGTTTATCATAACGCGTTCTCCTAAAAATTGTATATGGTAATCTAGCAATCTAACCACACGTGGAAATGAAGTTTTATGTAATGAAGGTTGTCAAGTCCTACGTGCCGTTGGCTTGTTATTTTTACTACAATGATTTTTTTAACTATGTGGGAAAAGAAAAGGTAGCTAATAATACTAAAATAGCCTCATCTGCTTTGCTTTTATTCAAGTCGACTTCGGAAATATAAATTTTCATTGTTTAATTTGTCTTTTATAGCCCTAGTGCATAAATATTTCTATGGAATATGCTAATCCTTCGACTGAAGACACTAATAATTAAGTGCGTTTTGATTTATTAATAGACAGGGAATTTTGTCAGATTGTTTTTAATATAATTCAGGGTTAAAGAAATTATTTTAAAATTTATAGGCTGAAACAAAAATAACAGTAATTCGTCACGTTTAGATATTGAAACGGAACGTGGTATCAATTACTGGTTGGGAAGTTAAATCTCCCCTAATGAGAAATAAAAGGGGAGATATTTTCGTTTATAAAGAATGCACCGAGAAGATGTATTTTTAAAATGAAAATTCCTTGAAATAACGTTATTAATAGGCATGGATAATTTTTCTGTTTATTTCTCATACAATTCAGGGTTGAATTAGATGGTATTTTTATATTTAGATGCTGAAAACCAGATATAACAGAATTTGTCACGTTTAGATAACGAAATGGAGTATGATAATTACTGTATGGGAATTCGAATCTTTTTAGATATTTTCTTTCAGATATATAGCTTCATATTAAATATATATAGATATATATATAGATATACGAAATATACTTTTTATATATATAGATATACGAAAATATTTTTAAAAGATACATTCATTTTTATATAATTTAGCAAGAATATCTTTTCTTAAAATAAAAAAAAATATTTTTATGAAACATTTTTAAGTAAATATATATCTTTAATATACCTTATTATTTTTAATTAATTTTTAAAATAGAAATTTAAAATTCAAAATAAAACAAAATTACTAAGAAAAGTAGAATAATACAATATCTTTTACTTGGCTGATGCATAGCAACCAATGCATAAAAGCTGACATCTTGCAGAATATATACTCACGTTATTAAATGCCAAAAACTGGCAAGCAACGCATGAAACTACTAAACATTTCATATATTCTCTCAGCATGCTGCAGAATGCCAAATATTAAACTAGAATATTATAAAAAGCCTCTCCAATTCAAAAAGATATCTGTTTCTAAAAACATGGCGGAATTCATATTTAATTTGATTAAATCAACAGTGCATTCTTCATAGAAACGTTTCAGTTTCTTCTGCTTGTTGCGCATGTTTAAACAAAATTAGTGATGCATAAATGTCGATGTGGTAAATGTCGCCAAGAAATTATCAATTTTTGTGGACATGGTATGTAAAAATGATGAAAACAATATTTTGTTCAATCTTTGTATTTGAATCAATAGACTGTTTGAATCTATTTGTAGAACAGAATCTTAAATTCAGTTATACGAAGAATAAAACAAGTATTGTAATCATCGAAAATTCAAATTCGAGATTTTATCTTTAAGGACAGACCTTTCCGAAAAGACCCCTTAATTCTAGATCTTTCTGATTGTCTGCCTGTTTGGATGAAATATTTATATTGAATTTATGGTTTCTTTTCTTAACTATTGTAATAATTGGATAATTTAATAAGTCATGGGAATCATCAAATTATGCTTAAATGTATAAGAATTCCAACATTTTAGTCAATTTTTCTAGGTATATCTAAATTTTTAAAAATATATATATATATTATTCGTATAATTATAAAAAAATCATTGACATGTTGTTTAATTTCAAATGTTGAAATGGAAAACTAATCAATAAGTTATAAAAAGTTGCCCTGCCTGGAACCCTGAAATACCTAAACCCACCACTGACTCAAATGAAAAATTTATTTTATAAAATTGACCCCTCCGCCTACTTCAAAGCCATTTCATTATCTTACAACTTGCCTGTTTTATTTTCTTTACCATCTAATAAGATGACTCCTTTCATTTTGGGAACATTTTCTTATTTTGATTCAAAGGGAAATCCATTAAATACTTGACTTATCTGAGTATTTTTATACTGAAGTAATTTTAATACTGAATAATAATCGTTATTAAATGTTTATTTTTTACTTACAAGTATCAAAATTCGATAAATCGATACACGTACGGCATACGGGCAAAACAGTTAAGAGGTTCAATTATAAATAATTGTAGCAATAAAAATTGATCTTAGGCAATAAATAAATAAAAGCCGGCTTTCTGGCAAAGAGGTAGAGCGTCTTCCTCGTGTTCTGGGAGTGCCGGGTTCGAGTCCCGGTTCGGACAGGGTTGTTCTACTATGTTCTATCTGTGAGGTGAGTGAATGTGCCCCCTGTAAAAGGGGATGTGCAAGCAAATATGGTTAGTGTGTAGCTAAGTCGTACTCCTGACCCTAATTGACGCTGCTTCAAAAACAAGAGACGCTCCTTTCGGCTTAAATCTGCTGCTGTATCAGTGGGGGACTTGTCCATAGGCAAATGCCATAAGTAGAAACAAATGGGTGTATTTCTACTCATTTTGAACGAACAGCGCTTTTTTAACATTTTCATTAACTTGTCAGATTAATATTTTCATTAACTTTTAATGATTAAATTTTTCACTGCCATCCAAATCAGTGAACATCACCAGCTCTATATCAAAACTTTATATTTGAGATTTACTGGCGTCCTACTACAGAGATAGTTCGTTTTGCACGTGATTTAGGCGTTCCGGGTTCGAGTCCTGGCCAGGGCTTGTTTGTTCTACTATATTCTATCTGTGAGGTGAGGGAATGTTCCCCCCTGTAAAAAGGGGCTGTGCAAGGGAATGTGATAAATGTGTCATTTTCATATGAACTAGAAGTCAGACTTCTGCCATTGGTTGCTCAGAGGATCATATCCTCAGAGGCTAAAACACCCCTCCTTCCGTTGTAAAGTGGGCAAGTCATCTCATTATATGTGAAATTTGACAAACAATTATCTTAGTACAAAGCACTTATTTATATTAGCAATATCTGCTCTCCAATTGCTGCATGCTACCATAAAATTTCAAACAATACCAGCTGTTATCTAAATATTTCTTATGCTTTGATGTGCGTAGTTTCGACATTTCGACCGTCAGTGGCAATATAGATTTTGGAAATTGTTTTATTATCGTATTAGCTTTTTGTCTATGATGATAGAGATTCTAAATAAACAGTTTTTGTTGTAGTGAACATTTTCCAATACAGAAATATGAACATTTAAACAATATAATTCCTTTAGTGTGGAAATAATCTATATTTTCTATAGCAAGGATGCACAACCTATAACCCGCCTGTCAAAATTGGTCCGCGTAGACTTTGAAATTGGTCCGCGAATGTTGTTAATAAAATGAGATTAATTTAAAATGAAATAAAACTTTTTCACATAAACAGAGGAAAAAACCTGAAACGAAAAAGATTCTACAGCAGAGAAAATAATTTACAGCTATTCATTAAGTTTACTTACTTTTTATTACGCGGCTTTTCATTTTGTTATCGGTATGGCTACCTGCGAGTACGAGTTTTCGTATCGGAGAAACTCGCGGAAGTGAAAAATTTCCATATATGAAAATGCATTTGATGATCAGTTTTCAGATTTTGAAAACTGCCGAACAAAAATTGATGTATTTTCTTATCCATTTTCTGTTAATGTTAATCCAGTGGATGAGAGTAAGCAGTTAGCTTTAACTGATTTACAGAATTCATATTTTTTCAAAAATCATTTTAAAGAAAAACCGATATTAGAATTTTGTAAAGACTTACCCGAGGAATTTTCGTGCTTAAAGCAAAACGCAGTAGCATGCGCAACTTTTTATGATAGCACTTACATTTGTGAGCAAACTTTCTCACTAATCAGTTTAAACAAATAAAAAATAGAATAGCTGATGAGACTTTTCGGCTATTCTATTTCTTATTTTGTTTTGCGTACTGCCACAACCAATCTTGGCCCGATATGAATTCAATAACTTCAAATATTCAGTCTCAGCCTTCTGATTAATTTTTACTAATTTTTTATTAATTTTTTTTTCAAAATTTAGATTGTGTTCTCTGTATAATTACCAAAAAGTTTTCCTCTGTTATTCTATTTCAAGATTTGCCATCTTTTTAGCTGGAATCTTTTTTAGTACAGTATTTCAATCACATCTATTATGTTTGTCTTTCATTCCTTTATTTATTGCATAATGTAGTGCATGAGTAAAATAAGTAAAGTAATAATTGTAATTCATGCGTATTTCCATAAAATAAACAGTGTTTTCACGTTTATAACATATTTTAACCTTCACTTGCTGCTTTCGCTCTCAACATGATCCTTTTTCATATTTTGACCCCTCATCCTGAAAATGTTGTGCATCCCTGTTCTATAGTGTAGAAAATATCTAAATATACTCTCTGTTGCCCTGTAGATAGTTTTCCCACCCAGTCCTGCAACATTCTATGTGGTAACTTCTCTCTTGATCGAAAGGTACATTTTCTAAATCCAATGCCAACTGAGGGACTGCTGTAAGCAGATTTAATGCACGTTAAATTCATCAACCCCCCCCCCCCGCCTTTGATGCGGAGCAGTTATATAGAAAGAGAATTATCTTATCAAGGTTCAACCTCGGCTTAGATTCAAAATTATGAAGTTTATCAAAAAATATTCAATATGATGATTCAAAAAGGAATGTTTAACCCCTTAACCGGTTTAACCCCTTAACCGGCAGTACGTGCATCGATTTATCGGATTTTCATAGTTGTAAACAAAAAAATAAATCATTCATAAAAATTATAATTCAATAGTAAAATGACTTCCAATACGTAGATAAGGCAGGCATTCCATGGATTTCCATTTGAATCAAAATAAGAAAATTTTCCCAAAATAGAAGGCGTCATCTTATTAGATAGTAAGGAAAATAAACCGGTTAAGGGGTTAAATAACCCTTCTAATGACGGAAAATAAGAAATGATAAAAAACTAGATATAAGTAAGATATTGTACAAACAATTAAATAAGAAATTGAAAGATACTATCGTTTTATTCTTAAGATCTCCAAATAATAAAGACATTATAAGAATTTTTCCATAATATAAAGATTAGTACTGTAAGGTCATAAAAATCGGAAATAATATCTTCTTGACAGTTTATGTCCTTATATAAAGTATCAGGATAGGCAATGACTTTTTGAAAACTCGAATAAATGTGGATTATCACCTTCTAGTGACAGAAAAAAAAAGACTGAAAATGTCACCTGTAACATATATTAGAACTAGGCACTTTTACCAAAAACAAATTTGTTTGTAAACCTGCCGCAACGAAAAGCATAAACCAAGGTTTTAAATTGCTCCTGTCCATAAAATGAAAATATTTTTTTCGAACTCACCTCGACAATTCAATTTTGTACTTTTCTGACAGCCAAATTGTTTTGCTTTTTTGCGTAATCTTAGAAGAAACGCGCAACGTGCTCAATATTTACGGGGGATAATAGTTTTATGCACTTTTTGATGACGATATATGTTTTCAAACTTTCAATAGTGGTGGTGAACAATGCATTTGCGGCCATAAAAAGCCCTGACTTATGGTACAGAAATAGATGTCAAATGAAATAAAAGGAAACGAATAAAAACAATGAAATCCTCTCCCCCTTATGTGTGCTTAACTTTGGCCTGATTCTTAAATTTCCCAAAAGGGATGATTTGGTTCTAGCCCTGACCCACTGGCACATGTGCACATACACAAATCCTGCGGTATTTCTAAATTCCCCTTTCTTCAGTTCCACGTTATTTGACAAAGAACAAAAGGACGACCATTTTATTGCGCGCGCAGGAATCGTCTGCTCTTTTGTTTTGGCGCGAATTTCCTCCATCGAATAAAACGAAACGTTTGCTTGTTATTGTTTGGAATATTTTTGTGGGGGAAAAAAAGAGCGAATCGTTTCATCATTTCGTTTATCTTTTTCCGTTTTAAACGGACGCATCTTGTTAATGCTGCCAATTAAATTACGTGACTTTTATTTTTATGTGGAATTTCATCAATGGTGTCAAGTTGAAAAAAAATGTTTTGTTTGAATCTTTTAATAATTATTTTTTTTGTATTTGTTTTTCCTCACGTGCCGTGAAGAAAGTTGCGAACGGATGCGTTCGAAAACGACGCGCGAAATAAGCCCTATTGTATTTTAAAAAAAGAGGAAGCTTTTGACACTCTGCAGGTAACATAATGAATAATGGCGTTTTAAAATGGCGTCGGTGGTTGCGACGAAGTTCAAGTTAGAGTTAATCATTTCCTTCGGCATTGAACTAGTTATTTCTAAAGTGAAAGTGGGCCAGTTTTTATCGCATTGTTTTAAATTCTTTTTTCTTTTAAACAAGAATATTTACAAATTTCATCATGATTTTTAAATAATTCGTTAGCGTATCCAGTCTACAGATATAATTGCTTCAAAGACAATATAAGTTTGTTTACATATGTGAGATAACTTTTTAAACCAGAAATGTGAATTCCAAATTTTATTCAGGTTTAAGATATCTTCTCGAAAATCATTATTTCAGCGCTTTTGGAATTAAATTTAATATTTCTTGAGATAATTCATATTTCTTTATGTGAATAATTCTATAATATTTGCCATCCCAAATATTATTTATGTAAATTTAGCTTTTTTAATTTGTTGTTGTTGTTATTATTACTAATGACACTTGCCTATGGACAAGGCCCTGCTGATATAGCAGCAGAAAAGAGCGTCTCTTGTTTTTGAAATAACACCAATTAGGGCCAAGAGTACGACTTAGCTACACACGCACCATATTTGCTTGCGCAGCTCCTTTTTGCAGGGGGGCACAGTCACACATCTTTCAGATAGCGCACAGAATAACAACCATGCCCGAACCGGGACTCCCAGAACACGAGGAAGACGCACTACCTCTGTGACAGAAAGTAGGCCCTTTTTTAATTTTCAAACAATAATATTTTATTTAATTTCTTGCTACAAAAGTTCATTATTTTATGAAATTCAACCTTTTCTGATCCAAGCCTGTGTCATTTCCGTATATTCTCTTTATTTTAAATACACGGAATAGAATTCTAAATAAAATTTGATAATTTATAATGTAAAGGAAACATGAATATAATGATAATTTTGAAATGGATATGTTTTGCAATTTCACAAAACTTTCATTATTTTTTTTATAGATTTTACAAGAAATTAGAAAATTAGTGGTATAATGATGCACAGATTTCTTAATTGTAGACCTTTGAAAGAAAGAGGCGCGGTGAAAGCAATAAATTCAGAATATTTATTTGAATTTAAAAACTTAATTTCTTTCCAAAAAAATTCATTCAGACTTTTTTTAATCTTCACACTGTAATTGATAAAATGAATAATTCTTCGACAATTTAAAATTTTTATTAATTATTTATGTTAATTACTTACAGAATAAATTACTCCAGACAGAATAAATTCTATGACTTTGTTTAACCATTCAAATTATCTACTGTTCTCCCTTTTTTAACATTTTATTCAGATTTTTGCTGGATGAAAAACCCCTGAAATCATATAACGATAACTTAACCAGGAAATAGCGAGATTCTGAAACGAGTTATCAACTGCAAAAATTATGAAATCTAACGAATTTTTTCCTGTATTTCTAAGAGCAGACAAAAAAAAAATTCTTCCACAAAAAAGGAATAAGGTTGCATTATGGTTCCTTATAATAAAAACGGCGGTTACTCTATCGTATATTCTTGCATACTTCCTATAAAAATCCCCCTTTCCCCACATGAAATTGTGGATTTGGATGTTATGAGTACTCAGATTTTTATTTTCAATGCACCATATATTCCGTAAAATAGTGAAGAAGGGCGATAATTGAATTAATTGCATGTTAGGCGGATAATACTTATGAAAAATCAATCTTTGGCCTTCATCTAGCCTCAGGATTTAATTTGGAGGTACAATTTTTGAGGATTTTTTTAAGTACTAGAAAATCGATTGCATATTTTATGGACTTTTTTTCAAATCGATTGAAAGTAAAATTTGATATAGAACATCAACTATAATCATAAGATCACATCTCAAATTTCGTTTATATTTGAGTCACTATGCTTCACATATGAATACTGCGTTTACATTTATGTGAGCCGGTGTCCTGGCATAGAGGTAGCCGCCTTTCCTGTGATCTGGGCATCCCGGGTTCGAGCATGGTTGTTTTTCTGTGTTCTGTCTGTGAATCCCTCCCCTCCTGTCAGAAGGGGCTGAGCAAGCGAATGTAATGAGTTGCAAAAGTCGTACTATAGGCCCTAGTTGGCGCTATTAGAAAACAAGAGACGCTGATTAGGATTAAAATAGCTGATGCATCAGCGATATTGTCTGTGGCAAAAGCCGTAAGGAACAACAAACAACATTACATTTATGTGAAAATACAGGCGAAAAAAGGGTTAATCCTTTGACAGATTCGGTGCAAAACTAGAATAAAATCTACACTTTAGATGCGAATTTGTCGAATCAAATCTCATTTATTCCAAATAGTTGCGTTTTTATACTATATCATCTACATCCCCGTCACATCATGTCGGCAAAAATACAGACAGGTTGGCGATCAGACCCTCGACAGATCTGGTTACAAATTTTACACGGAACTATAATTTAGATACCAAACATCATTACCCAATTTTATCTGCCTAGCTCTTCCGATTTTACTGCTATTGAATTTACTTCATTATCCTAGTACAAATGGGATAACTAAGTAGTATCCTAGTAATTCTAGCCCTTTTAATTAGTAGTATTCTAGGATAACTAAGTAGTATCCTAGTAGTCTTCGTCCTTTTACTTAGTAGTATTCAAGGATAACTAAGTAGTATCTTAGTAGTCCTAGTCTTTTTACTTTGTAGTATTCTAGGCTAACTAAATAGTATCCTAGTAGTCCTAGTCCTGTTACTTAGTAGTATTCTAGGATAATTAAGTAGCATCCTAATAGCCTTAGTCCTTTTACTTAGTAGTATTCAAGGATAACTAAGTAGTATCTTAGTAGTCCTAGTCCTTTTCCTTAGTAGTATTCTAGGATAACTAAGCAGTATCCTAGTAGCCTTAGTCCTTTTACTTATTAGTATTCTAGGATAACTAAGTAGTATCCTAGAAGTCCTATTCCTTTTACTTAGTAATAACTGGACAGTTATCCTAGTAGTCTTAGTCCTAGTCTCGATATGGATTTTATTTAAAATTTAATAAAAATCTACAAATTTTGTTTAAAGCCTATAAACGAAATTTCATTCGACTAGATCAACGCATTTTTTTTATATCGCGGTCATGGACAGACATAAAAACAAAATAATTTTTCTAACTCGATGTCTAAAACGTGAAGAATCGTGAAAATGTTCCTTTTTTTTGGACGATTACTTAGTATATTTCGCATACAATAGAGTTTACTCCCGACAAGCTGAAATATAAAGGTACATTCTGTTACTATCTGGCAATATAAATTGTTGATGTTAGAACAACCAAAATTAGGGTTTGAAAAATCACGTTTCACCTAATTTCTAAGATATTACAAATATCGAAAAATTTTATGTGTAAAAGTTGTTCGTCTTAATGAGGCGTTAATTTAGCTAATTGGATTTATTTTCATCTTTTCAATATAAAGAAAGTATATAGAGAAATACAAGAGATACTTACAGAGAAATACAAATTTCATCCTCAACCCCCGTTACCACCCTCTTTGAGCTAAATGTGACATTTACGAACTCGTTGGAGATTTTTACATTTCTAACACCATTGCATTGGGTAGTTCTTCCTATAGGAATTTGCATAAAAGGAAAATAGAAAAAACGTTATAGTAATAGCAGATTTCATTACTTATTATGAGATATTATATATCTATTTACGAAGAACATAGAAACTTACGAAAATTATATATGCGAAGAATTTTTTTTTTTACATTTTCCGGAGGAGGCTTATGTGATTAGATTTAAGGCATTAGAGTCGATGCTTTAAAAATGGTCTAGACAGAAATCACATATTATGATTTATAAATTGATTGAACCAAGAATGCGTTTATTCTTTAAAGCATAATCTTAAGAATTTCATCAACAATTTGGGTAAACAAAGATGATTCCAAAAATTGCTTCTAAAGCATAAATTAATAAGAACTAATAAATGTGCATTGCGATCCAAGTAAAAATTTCCAATTTAACGTTGTTTCTCATGGAAAATAAACTAGATGAAGACTATTTATTCGAATTCGTAATACGATAATAGAAAAATTTGAAAAAATGATATATATTTGATATACTTGGCTTAATTTTGAGTCAAGTATCAAATATATATTAGTTTAGTTTTTCTTTTATATTCACTACAGTAATTTATATGTTAAGTATAACCATTTGGATGCAAATAAATGATGTATATCTTTCATGCATTAAAAAAATCAACGATTACTTATATGGCCCGATATAGTCTTGTTGGTAGAGCGTTGGGTTCGTATTCCTTAGGTTGCGTTTTCGAACCTCGCCGGCCGAAGATTATCGGAGTGTGTGGTGGCTGGCGCTCGTTAAATCTGTCGTGGTAACAAAGTCCTCCATGTCAAAAATAATACCACTGAGAGTACTGAGTTAGAGGTGATCGTTTTCCGTTCCAGATCTAAATTACGATCTATGGATGAATGAATGAAAATGCTTGAATGAAGTCCGCCCCATGAAAAGGGTTATGACTTGTATGCACTAAGTCGTACTCTTGACTCTAGTTGGCGCTGCTGAAAAACGAGAAGCGGTCAATCGGTTTAAATCGCTAATAAGTCTGTCAGTGGGCTTGAAAAAAGTGTCATAACTAACAACCGCGATTACTGATAAATTAATTTTATTCGTACCTCAATAAATAATTGTTCCCGGAACATAAAAATTTAAAAGACAACGTTATCATTTGGTATTAGAGAAATCTTACAAAAAGTCCAAATCAGGTCGATTCTAAGAAATTATTAAACACAATTGACTGGTCAAGATACAAATATGAAAACATTAATAAACAGTTCGTCTGAATCAATTATTGGCGCACAGGATGTTTTTTTTATTCCACAAGATTCTATCTACATAATCATTCCGAATTAAATACCGTGGGTGTATTTACTTTCATGTTCTGATCTCGAGATAAACTGTAGACGATTACGATGATAAAAAAAGTCGAGAAAAAACTGAAAACAGTGATAATTTGGTAAAACCTATCAGACGTCATCGTGACGTAGTTGGAAGTATTTTGATAAAGAAACTGGAACATTGTTTATACTTAAATATATGATTCTAAGGATTCTACTAGAATTTCTAAGCTATTAAGTCTTCATTCCCACCTGTTTTTCTACCTGTGGGGACTCATACTCATTGGGGGTGTAAACTTCTTAGGAAAAGGCGGCTTGGGGTTGAGAATTGATTCATAAAGATCTGACTGCAAAATTTGAACAGATAAATAATTCAAATCTTAATAAGAACAGAAGTATTGTCTTCTCACAAATATAAAAAAGCATCATTCTTAAAAATAAATAAATAAAGAGCTCATAAAATTAGTGCAGTATTCGAATTTTCCCCCATTCATCCACTTAAGTGTTTGCAATCTTATTAAAAAAATCAGTTGACAGTTGATAGTTTAGGGTTAGTAAGTTACAAGATAGAACAAAGTGTTAACGCAAGATTCGAACTAAATGAAGAAAATACGTTTTTTTCTTTGAATTGTTATTTTTTTATTGGATCTTAAAGTACACACGATTGGGTTATGTGTGGAATGATACATAGAGAAAATTGCCTTCATGGCTTTTCTGGCACATACGCAAACTCTTTTTCCAAAATTTTACATGACCATTTTGCATAAATGTGACTGAATTTCGTTGACGCAGCTTTGGATTTCCTCCTTCAATGCATGCGTGCTTGTGGCATAGAGCTTTGAATTCAAATAATCCCATGAAAAGAAATCCGATGGTGTTACATCACACAATCTACGGTTTAGAGAAGGGGCAAATTCTCAATTTTTTAAAACTGTGACCGCCAGATTTTCATTATTTTTAAAATATTGTCCATCAATGAAAACAGGTTGTTCGATCGTATAACGTTCCATTTTTGCTAATCCTAAATTATCGGTTGTCAAGTGTTTTTAATAGAGTTACCAATTCTTTTACTGAAAGGCAAATTAAAATCTTGTATTAATTTTGGAACATCCTGAATATGGAATATATTATTTCAAAATGTAAAAAAATCACTTCGTGTTCTGTTAGGCATCTAATTTTTATTGAATCTGTTGATTCGTCATATAGCCTGAATAGATGTTTAAAGCCATCACTTGCAGAATATAATCCCATCTCATTATTCAGCTTATCGACTGAACTTTTAAGTTTTCGTGGAAAGCAACTTTTTTTTGTCTTTCCTTATGTTATATCTTGTTCGTGAAAATAACAAAATACGCATTATGCACATCAATTTACATCAACAGAATACGGTGATTTACTTGAAAAAAAAACTACTAATTGCTTCTATTGATTCATAAGCGAATATTATTGTGCACTTATTTCAGCTGTTCACTGTGGTTAAACTCTCTGTATATAGGCCGATGTTCTGGCATAGCGGTAGATCGTCTTCCCCGTGATCTGGGAGCCCCGGGTTCGAGTCCCGGTTCAAGAATAATTATACTTCTGCCTTCTATCTGTAAGGTGTTTGAATGTGCCCCCCCCTTCTGTAAAAAGGGCGCTGGGCAAACGAATGTGATGAGTGAGTAGCAAAAGTCGTACTCTTGGCCCTAGTTGGCGCTACTAGAAAACAAAAGAAGCTGATTAGGCCTAAATCGCTGACTACCTCAGCGAGCTTGTACATGGCATGTGCCACACAAAACAACAACATAATCCATATAGACTTTAATATCTCTAGATATATTTATAGAAGATATTTTTCATTAACTCATAAATTCCCTTGAATATTCGTTAATAAAAATCGGGCAGCTTAAATAAATTGCTAAAATTTCCAAAACAAATATTTTCTTAACACATTAAGGATCACTGACGAGTTTTCTCGTAATTCACGTCCCATCTGTTGCGGATCACTCACGAGTTTTCTCGTTTTTCGCTCTCCGTCTGTTACGGATGGATGTTTAAAACGTACAAGTTTTCCTCAAAAGGGGCCGGTCCCAGGCATATGTTTACAAATTTCAGATTTCTCTGCGGTCCTAAATGCGTTAAGAGACATAAGCCACGAAATTTTGGAGCCAGGAGAAACTGAAAAAACAGATAACAGGGTCAATTCATGCTCAAGTAACACAAAGTGCATGTTACAAGAGGATAAAAAAATTACTTGGCAACACAGCACGAGATGAGATTATGCCTAGTTTAATGAGAATCGTTATTATTTTATCATGTAACTATGAAATTATAACAATTAATTCCATCTGTTATCAGAGGACTAGAAATTATCTAAATCACGTTTAACAAAAATTAAGATCACGATAGAGAATATTCATTTTAAAGGAAACTAACCAAAAAATGGCATAACCAATGTTGAAATTAATTAGTAGATATAATTTGGTCACATTTTGTTTTAATATCAAACCCAACAATACTGTCCTTTAAATTCAGAGAACTTCCATTCTTGATGGATTGTCATTAGGGTTACTGGATATATTTAAAGAAACTAATAGTTATAAAACAAAAAATAATATAAATTTTTTTTAAATCAATTCCTACTTAGGTTAACAAAGAAAAATTTATTTCAGTTACTTTTTATTAAATAGTTACAATTAGTATAAATATGAGAGAATCCCAATATTAAAAGGCAAATAGAAAGCAAATTTCCTGACAATTTTCCTTTTCCTTTCTATATATGAAATTCAAACTCGCAGCCCAAGGAATGTGGATTCAACGCCGTACCAACCAGATTATCCCGGCAAGACAGTTTCAATCATCATAAATTATTGATCAAAAATAATGCTGGTGTTACATTTTCAACACCAATTGAGGATTCAAAGCCAATTGTGACAACGCAAGATGGGCGATTTTTCTACACCAGTTGGGAAATGCAATACAGATTAAAAAATTCTAATTTTCTTTATTCTGTATTATTTTAATTTGAAAGTACTTCAAAATGAATCCAGAAAATCGATTAATCAACAATTTTTAATTTAAAATGCGTAAAATACTATGAAAATAAACAGAATCATTTAAAATAATCGGCCGAAAACATATAAAGCCTACCCTCAGTAGTGTAGGGAAAAAACAAACATAATTCGTTACTTATTTGACGATAGGTAAATGAAGATTTATGGCTAGATAGTCAGTTTTTAATTAATTAATAAAGAATGAATTAATTAATAATTGAAAAAACGATATTAACATCAAATGTCATCCACTATAAATTTATATATATATATATA
>JAOUZG010016644.1:11953391-11965170 GCA_026289955.1 Argiope argentata | reverse complement strand
AAGAGATCTCCACCCTTCTCTAGTATTAAATCATAACACGAATTCATTTTGAATGAATTAATGAAATAATGAAAGCATATTATTTAACATATTATTAATGAAAGCATTTTTTAATTAATGAAAGCATATGGAACATTCTCATTCTCTCAGAAATGCTACTATCGGACCCTGAATACTTGTGCGAAAGGAAAGGCGAGTTTTGAAATTCCCTCCAAGGATATTCCATATACTATGACCTAAAAAGTTCAGCTCTGGGGATAATTAAGCCTTCAAATACATTCAGTCACATAACCTCTGCTAAAGGTCATATAATATACCCAGCATAATGTGTGATTAAAGGATTATTAAAAGTCTTCCGCGAGGTTCCTTTTTCGGTTATTAAAAAGCAAAGTGGGGGGGTCCTGATTTGCCCTAACAACTGATTCTCGATATGCGACAATCCAAAATAAAATTCGCACCTTTTAATATTAAGATTTTAAAAATATTACAGCTACAATAATTAGAGTCTCTTTCTTGTATTTGAAAGTCAATTAATATTTTCGGTACTTTCCTACCATGATTATCAATGCTTATTCATCTACTTTTTTAATTATAATTGTAAGATATATCATTTTTAGGCATCTGCAAATATATTCATTCTTTCACTAGATTTATCAAAAAAAATTATAGTTTTTTTTGTTTAATATTGTCATAAGAAGGTTCTTCAAAAGAAAGATCACAGGAAAAAAATTATCTCCGAAATGATTGTTTCCTTTTCTTTATATTTTAAAATTACATAACTTAGTTCAAATTATAAAAGTGAATGATAAAAAATATACAAAAAGACGGGTAAAATTATACTATTAAACTTAGTTATTTTTTTAATTTTATGGTATGTTAAAATACAGAAACTATGAAAAAGGATAATAGTGTTACTCGAAGCCAATAGGAGTGGTCTCCTTCAAATTTTTTCGCATACCCTTAAAAAAGTTATCTCAGAGAATAAATATAAAACTTTAAAATTGATGCGTATTTTCCAATGAATCTATGTGCCCTCATTCGAGATTTGTTGTTATTGTTTCTAATGGAACTTCCCATGGACAAGCTCTCTGATAAACCAGAGATTTTAAGCCGAAATGAGCGTCTCTTGCTTTGAAGAAGCACCAATTAGAGACAAGAGTACGAATTTTGGTACTCACTCCCCACATTCGCATGCACAGTCTCATTTTTATTGGACGGTGCATTCACACACCTTCTGATAGAATACAGAAGAGCAACCATGCTCGAACCGGGATTCGAACCTGGGAAGCCCAGATCACGGAGATAAAGCGCTATCCCGATGCAGGACACCAGCTTTAAGATATATCTTAATAACTGGCATGTGGTTAATAGTATCCGAAAATTGAATTTGTGCTTTAAACACGTTTTTCTCAACCAAATGAAATAAAAATTTGAGGCAAAATTAAGCTTTATGATACCCTTGCATCACAAAATTGCATAATGAATTTGATATAAATAATTACTACTTTGAGTTAGCGCGTTTACATGCTTCTGAAAGAACAACAAACGCTGGCGTCCTGGCAGAGAGGCAGCGCGTCTTTTCCGTGATCTGGGCGTCCCAGGTTCGAGTCCCGATTCCAGCATGGTTGATCTTCTGTGTTCGTGAGCGTGTGAATGTGTCCCCCCTGTAAAAAAAGGCTGTGTAAACGAATGTGATGAGTGTATAGCTAAAGTCGTACTCTTGGCCCTAATTAAGGCTAGTTCAAAGCAGGAGACGCTCATTTCGGCTTAAAACTCGTTGATACCTCGGCGAAGCTTGTCCATGGCAAATGCCTTGAGTAATAACAACAACAGACCAACAAACAGTTATTCCGCTGTTGTGCTAAAAAATTTGTTAGATATCTAGACAACGTGTTAATTCTGTGCATATATTTATATTTTCGCTTTCCCGTTATCAAGTTAAATTATTTTTAAGAAACCGGATAGGCAGACTTTCTCTGAGCGTATTTTGCTGAAAATGTGATAAAAATCTACCAATTTTGATTAAAGACTGTATACCAAATTTCATTCGTTTTAGATCAAAAAGTTTTTGACATACATTTCTCAGAAACAGACAGACACACAGACGAGCACACATTTTTTCTAAAACGTGTTTTTTGAACTCACAGAGTTCTAAATCAGAGAATTTCAAGTTCGAATTTTTAGACAATTACTGCCCTTTCTTTGCACTATGTATTCAAAAAAGTAAAAAAAAATGAAAGTTTTATTCTTATAAATATTGATAAATATCTTACCATTTAATTCTTAAAAATTATTTTTAATTATTTTCCTGTTTTCAAGTTAATTGTAAAAGAGCAAAAACAAAGTAATTATCTTTTGTTAATAAGAAATAATTCCGATAAGATTTTGATTTGATAACAGGCAAGAATTAAGAATTTCACCACAAACACATTAATCATAATTTAAATATGATTGTTTCAATAATAATTATTTCTATTTAAAAGCATGAATGAATGCTTTAATTTTTACTTCTACGAAGTCAGAGAACAAATATCAAAATAATGTTATGAAGGTTGTACTATTTTACTTATACCTGCAATAAAGAAAAACGTGATGCTTTTTTAGTAATTTCATCACAGTGTAGTTACAACAGCACCTACTTAAATCTTCCTATTCTTTTTAAAAATACGTGAAAAAGTACCCCCATAATTTTCTTTCCAATTCTTGTTCCTATTCCTTCAGTTTTTAAATATTCCAAAAACAGAGAAATCGCACGGACCGCCAAGAAACAGTAATAAAGACGAGCTTTTAACCCCCTTTTTAGACAAGCATTTAACCCAGAATCAAAGAAAACAAACCCTTAAGTATCGAAATATTTTTAAAAAATGCTGACATTTGAATACCTATCCTCTAAATGCAAGTGGAACTCCAGCATGAGAGCGACAGTCGTTGGCAATTTTCGCGATTACCAAATCATCGCCAATTTGGCGAGATTTATGGCCCTCCAAGAAGTGACATTATTATCCTATTGTTGATAATCACGACTTGGCTTTTGTTTTGTGTTGCGAAAACCCCATGATATATCTGCCATATTAAGCCCGCTTTTAGATTCATAGGGATTGGGAAACGCTGCGAGGATTTCTGAAGTAAATCTAGGTGAATGGAACGATCGCATACGAATGATAGTTATAATCGATTATGGGAACTACCTGTATTATTGTTCTTTGGGTGTTTTAAAGAACGAATGGTAAATTTTTATCCAGTAAAATGCGATTAACTTTTGTTCAGAAATATTAGAACAATGTCTGAACCATTATTGTTTGGTATTTGTTAAACTATACTCATTGTTTTGGGAAAAAAAGAATAGGTTTAAATTTAGAAACTTTAAAAAATACATGAGAATAAAATTACCATTCTGAATTCAAACAAAAATTATGGTGGTAGTGATATTAATGAAAAAAAAATGTTAGTGCCATCAATATTTTTTGGAAGATTTTGGAAAAATGTTCCATTTACTTTTCTGATTTTCGTTTTCAGATTTAAAATTCAGAAACTTTTCTTTGTTTTTGAGGGTAATATGGTTCATGTACGATTTCAATCTTTTTTTTTTTTTTGTTTTTCTCAATTGATCCATTTTTACTGAATTTTATTTTAATAAAACGAAAAAAAAAAATCAACAATCAAAGAAAAATGTTATTTTTATTAAAAAAATACTTAATTTTTTTTCTTATTTCAAATAATTTGAATTTAAATAGACAAATATTAAAATAAAATAAAAAAATTTCTGTATTCTGTTAAGAAATCAAATGATTAAAAAGTATGATATCATCGCCATAGAGACAATATGATAAAACAGATTAAGGTAAAATGAACACAATTAAATGAAGGAGTTGTTAATTTTTAGGGATACCAACACCCCCCCCCCCACCCACCCACGCACACACCTGAAATAGTGTTGTTTAAAAAAGAGTTTCAAATACAGGATCAATGAGAACACGAAAAATTTCCCGACTTATTCCTTAGCCTTCTTAACCTCTAAGCTGTTTGATTCCTTCTTAATTCCTTAGCTATTTGAAATAACATTACCTTGCATGTGGTTTTTATTTATATTCAAGAGTGAGGATATAGTGTGATTATATGCAATATGGATTGTTACATAAAATAAACTAACTATATCTACCACAAGAATGATTTTGAGAAATAATGTTCTTCAGAATTAATATCACCAGCATTTTTTATGATTTTTTTAATTCATTAATGAAAAATGATATAATTGGATTATTTTATACAAAATCGGAAATGATATTTCCGCTGTTTCATTCACATAAAGATTTTCATTTCCATATTTTATTTTGTATTTAAATTATCTGTACTAATTCAGAATGCCATTATGAGGTTAAAAAAAATCAGCTGCCTCAATTGCAGGACGATTTATTCTTCCGATAACGAAACAATTCAAAAGTCGTTTGCTCAGATTATTGCTTTTCCAAAATATCGTTTTCTCAATTAAAACATCTGCTTAACATTTCATAATAATGAAAATGAAAAATAATAATAATAATAATAAAAACTCTAGCATCATTGAGATGGATGAGATAAAAAAAATATTTATTTATGTATACGGCTCAGACATGTGTGGCCTCATGGGAAAGAAAAGGGAAAAAATCGAAATCCGTTTAGTAAGGTTTAGGAAGTGGTTTGGATTATATACTTGTTCAATAATCTATTCTTTTTAATTATTCATTGTTTCGATTTCTCTGTTTCGTTCTGATGAACAGTTGTACAAATGGATCATCTAACTATCAGACGATTTAGACCAAATTGGAAAAGAAAACGTCTGTTTCAGAACTTGATTGAGTTTTCAGATATTATAAATTGTTGCAAGGAAATGATTATAAATCTGTTCAAGAAAATTAAAGATACGTATCCCACAAAATTGTTGTGGAGCTTTATTTAAAGGAGGATGTGAACATTTAATTGAAAAGTTGGTGAAGGCGTATTTCGATTTCCGTGTTGATTACAATTATCCTTTTACACAGTTCAGATTGATGAATAATTTCGTCGGCACTATCACTTTTATTATATTCGAGCTAGAAAGAAAAGAAAGAGAAATTTTTTTATTGGAAACCTGTCGGAAAAAGACATCTTTTCAATAGGACCATACCGGCATTTTGAACAGATCCTGAAACTGAAATTGATATATATGTGAAAAAGGTAAGATTTTTAATTAATTTAATTGGACATTTTGTAAAAACTTGTTTTGCGATAAAAATGGGAAATTATTTTACGGCTATAAGATTTTATAAGTTATTTTTGTAATCAGATAATCGATTTAAGAGTAAACGTCTACCTGTATTCTGGTTATTTAAAGGATTATGTGATTTGAAAGTTTAAGCCGGAGAAATCTTCACAAATCGTCTTTTTACCTTATGCCAACAAATAAATTTGAGATCGAACTTTAGGTTAACAAATAAAATAAACTTAAAACTTAAAGAAAAGTGTCTATAAAACTTTTAAAATCCATTTTGTTAAAAAAAATAAGGCTTTTGATTAGTATTTATTTATAACTCTACATAAATAAATACATTTATATTCAAAAAAATAAATCTCAACTAACTCAAGATATATATATATATAATTTCAGTCCTTTTTTCCATAATATACATGTCAATAAGCAAATAAATAAAATAATATATTTTCACAAAATTTGCAAAGAGGAAAATCTTGATTAAATTATATTAGTAACATATATATTTATAAAGTTGAAAATTTGGTGAAAAATAAGTTTCAATAAGTTCAATTTCTTGCAATAAGTAATTGCTTTTCATTATAAGTAATGAAATCATTACTTATAATTATAGTTAATTTTTGCAAATTTTATACATTTTTTTCCATGAGCAACTTATTAAAAAGTAAATAAACAAAATACCATTGAGTCAATGAAATGAAAAAATAAGCTAAGATAAATCTTTTAAATAATGATTAAATATCCTGCATCTTATTAAACAAGGTATTTTTATGCAAAATATATAAAAAAATTATATTTCAAATATTTCTTATTAGCATTTCGTAAACATTTCATATCTGTATTCATAAAGAAAAAAATTAAAAACACACACATCCAAGATTGCCATTTATAAGATATAAAATTAGGTTTTGTGAAAAAAGGAAATGATTTTCTTTCTTTATGTAAGAAATAAGGTCATATTCTATTTTGTTTTCCTTACTAAGAAAGGCATTTTGTTTTATAACTTTCGGGTGTTTTTTTTTTCCGATTTTTTAGCACTTCAGGGTTTTTTTATAACTTATATTTTCCCTTACGAAATTTGAACGAAATGTTTTGATTCTTATTTTTGTTATAAATAACATTGTATTCTCTAGAATGAACGCTTTTTAGTTAAAGGCCTAACACGGTTCTCTTTTCATATTTTGTCTAAATTGCATTTGTCGATTTAAGCAATGATTAGAAAAAGGGGAGGAAAATTGGATCATCAAGGAAGTTTGTGATCTAAATTTAAAAGTAATTTAATGATTTTATAAGTACAAATTCTCTATCAATTAAGTACACTCGCTGAAATAATAGTTATTTTTTAATTATTCGACCAATTTGAACTTTTATTTAAAATTAATTTTCTGAAAAGTGCAAAAGTCTTTTTTCTCATTATTACTTTTTTATCACGAAAAATTTCGCTTTTTACGGAAGAAACATTGTCTAAGTGCCTTTAAGTTGAAATTTTGTAAATAAGGAATACAAATTATGTATTTTCTTAAAAACTTCTATGAACATCATTGTAAGTATTGATAGAATTTAATCTAAGTCTCATCTATATTATTAAAATAATTATCTAATTGAAAACATTATTAAATGAATTTAAGATATCGAAACCAAATTTGATTCAGCTTTAACACTTGCAACTATCTTTATCTGTTCCATCAAACGAATTTAACTAACCACGTTCGTCTTCACCTTTGTAAATTTTTGATGCTTAGGATTCTGCTTTTAAGTAAATATGAACTATTGCGATATTTTAAAATTAATTCCACATTTCTTTTTTCCAGAATTAATTTTTCTCACTAATATGACGAAATTTAACCCTTTCTACTAGATGATGCCTCTTGGGCACTATTCATGGAGGTGCATCATTTAACATTTTATTTATTTATTTTTCAATTTTGATTATTGAAAATACCTACAGAATGGTAAAAAGACTGAGAAATTCCTTTTTCCAAATTTGTAGCAATAAACAAGTCCTTGTATATTGATTGATTATGCATCGAATTACTTTCACCTTATTTTTTTTTCATTTATTGAAAACAATTTCATTTGATTGGATTCGACAAAATTATAAGCCAGCTTTCAGATACCAAACGAACTCATTCCGTTAAATATTCCACTGGTTCTTTTGAGAGTATTTGGCGAGTTCTTGGTTTTAGAAAACTGAAAGCCAGCTACCGTCCTCAGTGATTTTCTGAAATTATAAGTTAGATAAGTTTGCATAAGGTAAAATGCATTCAGAGATTTCTAAAGATCTCCCTGCTTAATTGATTTTTATGTTATTTATTAAAATCCTTTCAAAGGCTGTTTCCAATAAAATCCAGCTTCAAGGAACCTTATCAATATTTGCATATAAGAATTTAAAATATTAGCAGTTGAAATTTTAGCTCTAGTTAACCGTTACTCATTAGTTACCGGCTAATCATTTGTGGAGTAAGTTGGCAAGCGAATGTGTGGGTTGATGCGTTTTTGGTTGCTGTATCAAGTGTGTCTAATGACTTTGTTTTTGGTTGCTGTTGGCGAGGCTAGAGATTGTAACCGAGTAACATGTCCATTAGACCAAAAGTGCACTTCATGTTACCTGGCGTATGAAGCTAACACTACACCGTAATCAAAATCTTTGACAACAATACTGACGAAACAAAAAGAAAATTCTGTTCATTTATGTAATTTATCGAATATACTTTCTCCCGCTATTCCATTTAATCAGATGTGTATGTATTACTGATTAATCTACAATTAATCCTGATTAATTAACTCAGCTAGGAACTGTAACCATTGAGGTATTTAATTTTCTGGATTCCTTAACCCATTATCAACCACGACTTCCATTTTTGAAATTTTACAAACACCACTCTGAGTCAAAATATATTTGATATACGCCTGACAATTTCATTTCATTTTATATGTGTGTGTAGAGGAAAGTGCTTTGTTTATTTACAACAAGCAAACAAATTTGAAATTTATTTGTAAGTTAATTTGAACCGACATGTTTTATTTGAAATATTATATTTGACTCAAATACATTGTAACTTAGACTCGGGCGTACATTGACTCAAAGAAACTCTAATAAGGTATACCGAGTCTGACAATTTTTGGAAATGATAGTTTTTATGATTGTTTGCAAAAGGAGGTTTTTTAAAGCCCTGAAACACGAAATTCGAAAAAGAATAAGGATTTTTTTCAAATATTCGATAAAACTGACGAAAAATCAGAAATTTTTCGATAACCTGAATTTTACAGTTCGTCTAAAAATATCTAGGCATTCGATAAAAAGCAATGCGTTTCATACATTGCTGATACTACTTATAATAAGTAGACTTATTATAAGCATAGATTTATAAATATATTATCAGTATATATTCCATAAATCTATATAAATGTCACGATTTAAATATCTAGCACGCACGCACGCACGCACGCACACACACACACACACACACGTATATATATATATATATATATATATATATATATATATAGAGAGAGAGAGAGAGAGAGAGAGAGAGAGAGAGAGAGAGAGAGAGAGAGATTAATCATACATGTAATTTTAGTTTAAATTACAAAATTACCTGTAAACCAGTGGCCCGAGAAAGACTGCTATTATGAGGTATTAATATTCAATAAAATATTTGCTAACAAAATATTTAAGTGATTAAATATAGTTTATGAGAACTGCAGCCATTTCTAAGGTTGATTTCAATTGCTTACTTTTATGTAGCAAGATTCTTCTAATAGTTAAAATACATATTTCCTTTTGCCAAAATTATTTAAAATATTAATTGCTCTAAACTCAGCCGAGGTAAAAAAATATTGTTAGTTTATGGTCTTAAAATCCGTTATAAAAATAATGGAAAATATTTTTTATTTATTTTTTTCTTGTTAATAAAATTTGTATCTCTGAATATACCTAAACGCTATCAACGTGCACATTAAAATATATTTATGTTATATTTATATGTTATAAGTTTTCTATATATTAAAATATTTCAAAACTTATTTTTTAATCAATTAGAGTTTCAAAATCATTTCATTGAATAAGAATCGCTCATAAAAAGGAAAGTTATTACCTCAAGAAATTTAGCATTAGCTACAGATTTTTACTTTCCATTTGTTGGAAAATGGTGCTTTCTTTACAAGAAATAATTTACTAAAAAAAGAATCTTCAAGCTAAACTATTAAATAATATATAAAAATCTATTGTTTAGTTTTTGACGATACAGATGTATAAAATTAGTTTGTGATTTAAACAAAAGTTTTTTCAAAAATCAGAATTACGAAAAAAGTTTACTCTAGATTGTAAATATTATAATATTCGAAGAATTATTTTTAAACTATCCATCTTGATTAAAATTCATCAAAATAAAACCTTTAATATATAAAAATAGCTAATATAACCGATTTTCCCAAGAATAAAATTATAATAATATATATTTTATACTTTTAAAAAGAGATACAAATCAATTTACAAAGGGATAAATGGCCACAAATCTGTCTTCATATATCAGTATTTTTGAGCTTTTCCTATAATACAAAAACATTACAGAAAATTTAAATTTATCATGTACCAAATCAATTGGTGAAAGCTTTTTTTTTGTAAATAGTCTGTTTTAAAAACAAAATGTTGCCTACAAAGTGATAATGATGATGTCATTAAATTGGACGAATCGGGACAAAAATATTATCATGTTACAATGTTTCGAACAAGGTGTTCCATTTTTTTTTCTCGATAGCGTGTTCTGTTACGTAATGTCGCGATGACGATAACATGAATTAATAAACAATTTATAAATCTTTCAGATTTTAGTTTTCCTTTATATTTTAAGTTTGTAACTAGTACTATTTAACGCAATAATTTTGTTTAAATTTTTGAAGAAAAAAATTCTAGACACTAGATAAAAATTTAAAAGCTAACCTAATCTATTTATTAAAACCTGTTATAAGAATTCATAGAATAAAATAAATGTCTGATATTTTATTTCAGTTTCTGGAAGTGAGGAATTACTAATTCAATTACATTGAATTTCAATTCTATTAAGAATTAATATCACAATATTTAATAAAACATTAAACACGAATAGGAATTGCATAACTTTTATAGCTCATATTATAATATAATGTTTCGCGCTAGTATAAATCATTTTATATTTAGCACAATTCAAAAAGCTCGTTTTATTTTAAAATTTTATTAGCATACTTTGTATGAATAATGTTTATTATTAAATACTATCATCATAAAATTTAAAAATAAATAAATAAAAACTAATTTAAAAAAAATAACAGTTTAAATATTGAGACTGGAATAAATAATACTGTTAATTCAATCTGAAATAAACTTTTTTTTCAAATGGCGCGCCTGAATAAATATGCAATTTTGAATTCGTAGCTGATAATTCAATTAAAAAACTTTGTATTTGATTTAACTTTATATTCTTTACTTATAAGTGCATAAAAATTATTTTATTAATTTTAATCATAAGGAATAAAGTGCTGATGAGGATTCAATAATCATAACAAATTACTAATTTGTTTTTAAAAAGTGAAAATGATGAGTAGAAATCGGTTATGAAATAATTAACGCTTAGAAAATAACACGCCAGTTAAAAAAATACGTAAACAAATTATATAATTAGTTATGCAAATTAAAAACACTCTTTATTTTGTTTCAAACTCTTAAGTAAACAATACCTATTTAAAATTTAAAGTTAAACAATAGTTAAAGTAAATAATTAATAAAATAATTTTGAAATATATATATAATTTTTTCTGTTTTGTATATATATAGCTGTTGATTTTGTTTATTATTTTGTATTATTGGTGGCCAAGGAGGTACACAAACATGACAAGCTCTCGTATTATTTTAAACACATTTTTAAAATAAAAAACTAAGAAAATTCATACATTGCTTGATTTAACTCAGAAAACAGCGCGCCATTTGTATGTAGGGTTTTTGCAACAGATAGAAAAGCATCGAGGAATTGTTAAATACATTTGAATTATTTTTTTTTATCGAATAACACTTTTTCTATGTTTACAAATCAGCAATCCCCAAACTTTATTTTATAAAATACAGGTGATATATAAAGTCGTAAGTTGTTTACATTTTTATTCATTTTAAAAAATAAACTTTGCTTTTGTTTATGATATGTTTTTCTATGATTGAGCCATTACAAAATTTTTATGTGATAAATTAGGAATGCAAAAATAATTGCTAACAGATATAAATATTTAATTAATTTTGGATTCGATAAACTGAAATTCGTTTGTGTTCAGTCCATTGTCTGTAGATTTCGATGCATTTTTAAGAATTTCTGAAAAACATGATTGATGATATTAATATATTTAGATATTAGATATATTTATTAACATATTCTGTCTTTCATAAAACAGAACATAAATGTAAGAAATTATTCATTGTTGTTTTTGAATATTAAAGATTAGAAATCTTCATATTAATAATTACTGTTTTCTTAATAGAATTCTAATTAAATATAAACAAAAACTTGGAATATATATATATATATA
>JAOUZG010016644.1:11898539-11932681 GCA_026289955.1 Argiope argentata | reverse complement strand
ATTCCCCAACAAATGGTTGCTATTTGAACATAATATAAAGAATTATTATGTTTTGTTTTCAATTATATTTAAGGTTCAAGAAAATTTCTTAGGTGTGATATCATGTTAAAAATTTGAAATACCTTCCTTAAATAAAGAAAAGGTAAATTTTATAAGATAACATTTTTTTAAAAAAATTGATCTTAAAATTATGCAGATAATTTAACATTAAATGTATCGATGGCATTCAACAACAGATGTTAAAGATGAATTTTAAACATCTATTAAAGACACACCCCTACACAATTTTTAATTCCTTTTCCGCATTTGTGAGGCTTTTTTATTTTCAAAGGTGGGATATGCTCAGTCATTTAAAATTGTCTCTTATTTAAAGATTTGGGCTATTTTGATGAAATTATTTATAAATATTTTCTTTTTTTAAAGATAAAATATCATTTTAGTGGTGATTTTTCAAGCTGCAATTTCTTTTAAATAATCCTTCTTCTCCTATATTATATTTCGAATTTTAAAATACATTTAAATGTTAATAGAAGACCGGAAAAATATCAATATTCACAAACATAAGTGTTTTGTTTGAATGTTGTTTTTTTATTATGAATTTACATTAATGTCAATATAAAATGGAGTATTGCTTATCCTTGTTTTCCTATTTACATGGAATTCAAAAATTCTTTTCTAAAATTTTAATATAATACTTTTCTTCTTTTATAAAAGGATTTACACTCCATAAAGCTTGTTATTCTGTTTCACAATTTTCGGAATTTTTTAAAAAAAATTCTTTTTCATGTATAAAATCGTAAATTATATTAAAACTTCTTTAATTGTCATCATCCAATAAATATTTGCAAAACAGCAATATATGAATTATGCAAAAATAAAAAAAAATATGTTATTCATATGCAAAATTATTTTTAATTAATATATGAATAACGCAAAATTTAGACAAAAAAATATGTTATTCAAATGAAGAATTAATTTTTCATCACATTAGACTTTAGACTTCGGATTCGATATTTATTAAAACAACTTAATTTTGTACGTAAAAAGTCTTAATATGTTTATTATTATTATTTTTGAAGAATGCAATAGACTGACATTCTCTAGATCAGCATTCAAAAAGGTAAAAATTTAAAAATCATATCATTATAAGATTTGAAATATAATGATACAACGTAAAATGCAGAGAATGTTTATGCGATATAATATTTCAACACTCTATTAATGGGATATTAACATAATATGTTGTCTACTTTTATCAGGAGAAAATTTTCTATTTTTATAACATAAACCAAAAATTTACTAGGAAAAATTAAAAATTGCTTCAATTAAATGTTTTATAATTAGTCAGAATAATTTGTAAGTAAATGGGCAAGGATAGCCTATTTGGTAGAGTGTAGGATTCATATTCCTTAGATTGCGAGTTCGAACCTCTCCGGCCGAAGACTCTCTCTGTGTGTCTATTGGCTGGCGCACGTTAAAAGTGTCGTGGTCACAAAGCCCACCATATTGAAAGGAAAACCGTTGGGCGTACTAGGGCAGAAGTGATCGTTTTCTGTTTCAGATCTAAATAACGATCTGTGGATGAATGAATGAAATGCATGAATAAACTCCGCTCCATAAAAAGGGTTGTGACGTGTGTGAGCGAGAAGTTGAGCTTCTACCCTCTCCTGCTCAGAAATGCAAACCTTCAAAAGCTACAGCAACCCTCCTTCCGTTGTAAAGCGTAATACGAGAACATTATTAATAAATTTAAATTACAAAAAATAAATAATAAAATCATGGTATATCGAGAAAACTCGATCTATGTTTGAGGCTTTATTTCGATGATGAAATTCGATCATCGATCACAATGATGATGTCTTTTCTTTGAGATTAGATGATCACGGGATTAAAGCATGATTGCACCTGTGTTGAGTTTGTGTATTTAACCCCTTAACCGGTTTAATTTTTTTTACTATCTAATAAGATGACACTTTCTATTTTGGGGATATTTTCTTATTTCGATTCAAATGTAAATCCATGGAATACTTGGCTTATCTACGTATTCGAAGTCATTTTACTATTGAATTATACTTGTTATGAATGATTTTTTACAATTATCAAAATTCGATAAATCGATGCACGTACGGCGTACGGGCAAACCGGTTAAGAGGTTAAAAAGCCATACTAAGTATTTGCATTTTTTTGAAAGAAAAAAAATTCAATGTTAACCATTAATCCGTAATTATTAATTCAATTCATTAATCTATCAATTTAATTTTTATAATTTTCAACTTCTTTTTATCATTAGTATTTATTAATTGCCATCAGAACTTTTTTTGCTGTTGTTGATAGGTAAGGGTAATATTTCTATTTTGGAACCGGATTGATCTTGCTTCGAAACCTGATTTAGATTGTACCATATCAGTAATGTTTGATAGACAATAATTGTAGTCGTTGTCAAAAGTTGTGTAGTTGATAGCGTGAATTCTTGGGATTTTCAGCTCATGTGCGAACTTTTGTTACGCCGAAATTCAGAATAATGTTACTATGATTATCGTGCGTTTTTGAATAGGAAATGTTAATTTAACATAGTTAATAATACTTGGACAGAGAATAAGTTATGTAATGTATGATTTTCTGTAACTAACTTTTATGATACCAAGTTATTAAAAAATACTTTTGAAGTTTTCTCTATACTAATGATTATGAATATTTCTGTAACTGAAAATATGAGTTAATTCAGTATATTTAATGATAAGTACGTCGCTAATTGTTGGCCGGCTTTCTGGCACAGAGGTAGCGCGTCTTTCTCGTGTTCTAGGAATCGCAGGTTCGAGTCCCGGTTCGGGCATGGTTGTTCTTCTGTATGCTATCTGTGAGATGTGTGAATGTGCTCCCCTGTAAAAAGGGGCTGTGCAAGCATATGTGGTGCGAGTGTATCTAAGTCGTACTTTTGGCCCTCGTTGGCGCTACTTCAAAAACAAGAGACGCTCCTTCCGGCTTAAATCTGATGCTGTATCAGCAAGGAGTTTGTCCATAGGCAAGTAACAACAATAACTAATTGCTGTCTTTGTCAAAGACAATTGGTTTGGTGTAATTAGGATTAAGGGTTTTTCAGCTCAGGTGTAATATTTTGTTACACCGAAAATCAAAATAATGTTTTTGAAATGATGATGCGTTTTGAAGAGGAAATATTAATTTAAAATATTAAATCATGCTTGGAAAGCGCATGATTTAGGAAATAAATTTTTTTCACATACTTTAAGAAGAATTTTTCTTTAGACTTGTAATTATAAATCATTGCGTTAACTGAATATATCCATTTTATTCAGCATATTTAGAGATAAGTCCATTGATAAAAACTGTTTTGCAAATAAAGTGATAAAATTTTCCTTTATTTTTTAAATTTAGTAATTTATATATTTTTTTTCATGATATTCAGTTACATTTTTAAAGTGCTTGATTAAAAATAATATTGGGATTCACATATATAAATACTAAAAATAACCATATATTAACGCATTTCATGCTTAATTAATATGTTTGAATGAGCATTTTATGTTTTAAAATTCATAGACAACCGTTATTTTGCTATGAATTTCTTTCCATATTTCTACATTGCTTTAATTTATTCTTCCAAGTAAAATTTATATCTTATTTAGCATGATTTATGTAAAAAAATTAATTTATCAAATGAAAAAAAAACATAACCATAAATATTTTTTAAAAAACAATGCATTCCATATCTAATTAAAACAAAGGATTCTGCATTTCAAGCTTTAAAATGCATAAATACACTCTATTTTTTCAATTCCTACTATTCTTACAAGGTCACCCCCCCTATATACATTTTGTCCTAGTTTTCAATCGTTAGTAAAATACTTTTTATTCATCCACTGAAGTTCAAATACATTTTTTAAAAAATGTTTAGTGGTTAACATTTGATGTTAACACAGTTTTTACAAATATTAATTCATTAATTTAATTTAATTTATTTTTAATTCTTTAAATAGAATTATAGAATAGTAGTATATAATGAAAATTAGAATCGACAGACAGAAGAACAAACGGTAAAAGACAAGGATTTTAGTATTTTTTTTTTCGTGTGAAGGTAAAGAATGCAAGTTCAATCCTTGCAAAAATTCAATAATTTTTTGATAAATTATTTATATTAATTGTAATTATTCAATAAAAAGTAAATATATAATTTTTAATTTTTAATAAAATTTGCCTTCCTAGACCTAAGTAGGAATTTACTTTAAAAATTATTTTTACATTACTTGTAAATTTATTTCCAAATTTCTGATGATGACTTTTTTTTATTTCAAGTAAAAGTTATTTCTTATTCAGTTTGATTTACGTAAAAGAATTATTATGCAGAACGGGAAAAAAAACCCTATAATATTCATTTTTTAAATGCTAATATAATCTTTTCATGTCGGAATAACCTTTTCAAGGTGTTTCAGTATTTAGAGCGTAAAGTAACTTCGATTTCAAAAGTAATTTAATTGTTTTTTTACCTTATTTACTTATCTCAGTTTCAAATAACAATATTCTATTTCAAGTGTCACATATTCATTACTGCTTGATTTTTAATCATCACAAAACAGTTGAAATAATTACTTTTATATTATGCATGCATAGTTTTGTTATTATTACGCAGTTCGAAGCCGTAAACGCAGATCTGGGATTAGTAAAACGATTTACAGAGTAATGGTATTTTTTTGTCGGCATTTAACTCAGTTTAGAAAGCTGATATGTGTAAATTCTTCTTGAAGTGACCAAAAGTTCTAGAAGTCTGGCTTAAAAATGTTTGAATTTTTACTTATAATCACAATATCTCCTGTAATTATTTCAAAAATATTTGTTCTGTTAATTTTTGTTAATATACAGATTTAAATTATTTTACTACGATAAATTTTCAAAATAATTTTTTATCGTCTTCTTCCTTCCTAACGAAGTTTGGTTGTGAAATATTACCGTCATTCTCTAAATCATAGTGTAAAATCCCATGAAACAATTGCACAATGGCAAATTAGATATTAGTAATGAGCGTCTCTATGTGCAGTTTAAATGTGAAAAAACGATGTATTTGAGAGTCGGAAATCTTTATGATTTTACTGTCCTAAGAAAATGGTATTTGGAGCATAATCTGTATCCACCTTTATATTATTTTTCTATTCTTTTCTTTCGCATTCTTAAATTATTTCTTTTTAATAATTTAATTCTCTTTAATGGTCTATTTAAAATTCTTCAATTATTTCTTTTTAAGAACTAAGAGCCAATTTAGAATTCTTTAGTTTTTTTCTTTTTAAAACTTGAGCGCTTATTTGACATTCTTTAATTATTTCTTTTTAGGAATTGAACGCCTATTTAGCATTCTTTAATTATTTCTTTTTAACTATTGAACGCCTATTTAACATTGTTTAATATTTTTTTAAAGAATTGAGTGCCTATTTAGCATTTTTTAATGATTTCTTTTTTAAAATTGAGCGCCAATTTAGAACTCTTTAATTATTTCTCTTTAAGAATTGAGCGCCAATTTAGAATTCTTTAATTCTCTTTAAGAATTGAGCACCTATTTAGCATTTTTTAATAATTACTTTTTTAAAGAATTGAGAGCCTATTTGGCATTCTTTAATTATTTCTTTTTAAGAATTGAGCGCCTATTTTCTTTGTTTCTTTATTCTCTGTTGCAAATAAATTATTAAAACGGAACGAATTCCTCTTTAAACAGTAAATTCCACGTATTTAAAAACACTTTTTTTACTAGCCTTAAATGAACATAGCAAATTAATAAGGTATAAAAAATCATTTATTCCATTGACATAAGAAAAACTTTTTATCAGTAAAATCAGTGTTTTTTATTAAAAATATTATTTATTCCATTGATATATAAAAAAATCTTTTATCAGTAAAAATCAGGTTTTTTTAATATCTTCTGAACCCTATTTAGTTTTTAACCTGATTTCGACATAAATACTAAAATCTTATCATTCTATTCTCTTAAATGGATAAAAATACGATATCTGAAAAATATATCTATATTTTAAACATCTTTTGCATCACTATTAGATAAGCAATTACTTTTAAGTAAACAATTATCGTTCTATTCATTGAAATTTTATTTAAGAATCAATTATAGCAAAATTTAAAATATAATCTTCCCTACAAAGTAAAGAATAAATAAGTTATGATTCTTCATACATATAGAATTTTATTTTCTTATAGAATTTTATACCAAAAGTAAAATTTTATTTTCTTATAGAATTTTATTCCAAAAGTAAAATTTTATTTTAAGGAATGATAAATATTTCAATATTTTAATTTATTTGATTGTTATAATATTTGTCCAATATGGGCATTAATATATTGTTTACTTAAAATATCACATCCCTGATAAATTAAGATGTCTTGAATAAATTTTTGAATCTTTCCTCCAAATTGATTCTCGGTTCCTAATACATATAATATTCTGTTTAAAAAATGCAGTCAATTCAAATTGGAAGACAACACAGATTTAAATAAAACGACAGACATTTTAACATTAATAAAATATTTTATTATATTCAACAGCACTTCACAAAAGGGGTGGAAGATAAAGGGTTAAAAGTCACTGACGTGACTAAACCTTATTAGAGAGAAGTACAAACAGAACATAAACATTCCATGTTTGAAGAAATAACACGTGACAAGAGAAGCGAAGGACATACAGTACACTACATTCCACATTATGGGACCACTACAAACTACTGTTTTATGTATTCTAGACTAGGCATATAACAACAGAAGCACAGTTCAATAAATAATCGAAAAGATAAGCTTTATTACGAAACAAAAATGTTCTTTCGCGTGAAAAGTGCGCAGATGACGAAAACATTAATAAATTCATTCACAGAATGAAAGTTGCACGGATTTAAAAAACATTCTAGAATATTTTCTTTTCCAATATAGCCCTTTCACTCTTATGTTCTGAATTAGAAATTTTAGATTAATATGTGTGTGTTTTTTGTTGCAATTATTTGATTTTTAGAAAATTAAAACAATGAATTTTGCTTAAATTAAAAAATAAGAACTATTTTTAAGATAAAAATATGAATTAAAAATTGTATAAAATTCGAGTTTTTTAAATATAGAATTATATATATATATGTATATAAGAAGCTCTGAAACGCTTTAACTCTCAAAAATTTGAGCAAGAGTTTTTTTTAAGGATCCACTTACATATTTCCTTAGATAAAATTCTCCGAAATTTAAAAGAAATTGCCTGCTAGCACATCTAGTAGATTACAAACAACGACCTATAGTACAAATGCAACATTTCATACACTTACTTAAATTAACACTGAACAATTCACATACATTAAATTTCAATCCTCTTAGCTTCTTTCAGATCTCTAATTCCTAAAACAAACACTGATGGCGCTACAGTCACATATGCAACAAATTATAACTAAAACCAATCACTATTTTATGTACATTTACTACACCCAAATAATACATCTGAGTTTGCTAGCTACTTATTAAGGAAAATGAATCTAGTATTTTTTCTTTTAAAATTTAATTTTTTACGAGTTATTTGTTTGAATGTATTTTATTCCTTTTTTAAAAATAATCCTTCAAAAAATTACAGCTCTTTTATTAATGTAAATTGGAGTTTTTTTCTATTTCCCTTCCCATTAAACTATTGATAACTACCATTTTTTGGGACTAAATGATAAAATTTTTACTCATTCATACAACCTTTCTTCCACAGGTTGTGTATAAATGTTAAAAAAATTAGATCGCAATTTTTTTTTGAACACATTTAAGCTCCAAAAAACACAGATACTAAAAACAGTCCTACTGAGGTTCCGTTAAGTACCAAAATGATTTTTTTTCAAAAATGAATAGCATTGGAGTTGACAAAAGTTTGTTCCCACAGAATTCTTCATTTGAAGTAATATATATAAAAATTGTGGAATATTTCTTTTAAAAAAATACTGATATCCCAAGAACATTGTTCACGGCAAAATGCACAAGTTACAATTGAGCAAAGGGAATAAATACTTTAGGTTGGATGACGATTGATATAGATTCTAAGAAATTTAAGTTTGAGATATTTTCATGCTTATGGGAATTCACAACAATTAATCCATATTAAATTTCTATCAGAAAAGAGAAGAGAAAAATCTAACTATAAATTATAAGAAAGTGCTACTAAGATTTTCAGAAAGGAGTCTGTGCAGAAAAGTACATTTGGTCCATTAAATAATATGGTCACATGTTTATTAACAATTCACCTTTTCTGAACAGAAATGTTGAAATCACAAAGGAAATAATTTTTTTTTAAATTACAAACTTTGGATGTTTTTAATACTAATTAAATATTATATGCTTGTCACAATAACAAGCCAGAGAAGTTCCAAAGTAAGTAATTAAAATGTGCTTTGGTGTCACTGGTGTACATACAACAGAGAAGTTGAATGACAAAACAGAATGCAAGTTTCTGAATGAAAAAGTATGAAAAAAAACGTAAATGACTTAGTTTATTATAACCAGTAAAGTCCACCTTTAGATTTCTGAGTTCATTTCCAATTTTGGCACAAAAAATGAATTATAACAGTAGTGCGTTTTACATAGCAGGTCAACCGCTTCAGGTTAGACTAAGAGTAAGTATTGTTCCAGCCATTTAACAAGATTTATAAAGTTCAGTAAAAAGTACGGGAACTGAAATTTACTCAAATGAAGTTGAAAATAAACAAATGAAATTTAAAATCATTTTGTTTCCATTTTTAGTAAGTCTAGATTCCAAAATACAAAGCAAACCAATCTTTCAAAAGCAATTTTGAAAATGACAGATAAAAAGTTTTTCTGGTTCAAAAAGTTTATAATGCTTTTTTTTAAAACGTTCGCACTACTTCGAATCTGGATAAGTCTCTGAAACAAATGCTCAAATGATTTCTCGTGGTGGACGAATCTGAGTTTTGTCATGTACAAAGCTTCAGCAACTCAAAGAGTTCACGGTACAGTTCTGTAAAACATCGCTTAGAGTTCACCTCATTCATTCACAGTTTGAGGTTCTTGTGGTTCAATAATATTTGGTGACGTTCGATTGCTGTGAGGAGGAGTGGTTGGATCAACAGATGTCTGCATAACCAACGATGGTGGCCTGTTGCAGAGCAACATGTCCCTCAGACCTGCAACTTCCGATGCTAGCTTCTTCAATTCAAACCTGAGGTGGAAATTTTCCGCCTGTAGGTCTGAATTGACGCCTTTGCTTCGTCTGGACAGTCTGGGCATCTTTCTGGGTGGTCCTGAATCGGGGGATGAATCAGGCTCGTTCATTTTGTGGACAGGGGATTCCTTTCCACCTCCTGTACTGCTGTCTCCATCAGAAGAAGTGTCCTCCCTTCCGCTGCTTCGGCCGCTGTCAGGATACGAAGGAACGCTGGCAAAATGATCTTTGTCTCCAATCAAAGTCTTATGTCGCAGCTTGTGAGGCAGACAGTGTTGAGAATGAATCTGACTCTGAATCGGTTCGTCTGCGGATGACCACGAAAGAGTTTCGTCAGGATTTGGAGATCCGCGAGGAGAGATTATTCTTCTGTTGTCCTCCTCCGGCTGGTGACGATCACGGTGGTTCGATACAAAATCGGGTTCATTCGGGGCACTGTTGACGCTCAAACGCTGAATGACTTGTTGATGAAGATGCTGCTGCTGAGCCTGCTGGTGATGGTGGTGATTCATCATCATCACTTGATGATGCTGTTGGGATTCTTTCATGGCATTTTCGTGGCACTCCTGCCATTGAGCGGGGTCCATCATGTGCAGGTGAGGCATCATGTGGTGGACATGGTGCTCGGGAACACTACTGTTGGCAGTTGGAGAGTGGTTAAGCAGAGATGGTGCTCCGCTGATCACTCCCGACTCTGAATTCGGTAAGAGCGTGCTGAGGAGTTTGCTCCTGCGATTCCTCACATCTACGGTAGGGCAAGGAATGTGCAAATGCAATTGTTCAGGATTCACTAACTGCTGTGGAGGCAAACCGAATTTGTCCCTCACAGCAGCTAGCTCGGCCCTCAGCATGGCGTTCTCTTTGGTCAGTTCCAACATGCGGGTTTCGAGAACCATGTCGTTGAGCCTCCTTTTTTCACGAGATCTCTTGGCAGCCTCGTTGTTGCGCCTTCGCCTATCCCAGTAACTGTCATCTTTCTTCGAATCGGGGATGAATTCGCGTTGTTTCCTGGCAGGAAAAATCTCTTTCGATTTCAGGGCTGCAGTCAGGTCGACAGGAACTTCGATAGGGTTGCTCCACACAACCGATGAAGGTGCAGATGAGGTCGGATAGGGGTTGGGCGACATGCTGTTGCTGCTCGGACTGAGTGGCGAATAGAGGGGGCGAGATGCAGGGTGATGAGGACTGGTGGCACACTGGGGTGATGAAGGAAACTCGATCAATCTGGGTTTGCTCAGAACAGGTGGTTCGGCTGCCGTCAGCATCATAACGAAATCATGCGAGGTTCTAGAAGTAAAGAAAAAGAATAAAATTAAAATTTAATTCTTCAAATGCAAGTGAAAAATAGCAAATTAAATAACATGGAAATTTCAATGGCATGTTATTTTTGCTAGCAATTTATACGCGATATCAATTAAGATAGAGAACTACTGTTTTTACAATTTTTTTTAGGGTAGGGGGCTGCTGAATCTGTGTTGTAGTAGTTACATATTATTTAAAGAAATCAATTTATTTGAAATCAAATAATCATTTAAGTAACAAATATTTCACAGCATAAACATGAATTATTAACGGTTACAAACTAAATTCAACTATAATAGAGCGATTGCTGAATAAGTGCCAAAAATTTTAAGATCCATATTTCAAGGCATTTGAAGTTTTTAGATACTAGTTTATTAGTTTATTCAGTTATAAAAAGAAGGTTTCTATCATATAGGGACAAAATAATATCCATTTCTTCTTCTTCAAAAGTATAAATATGTGTGAAAGCTGCAAACTATAGATTAGATAAATAATCGTATAATATAAATTATTTATTATTAGTATACAGTCATTAAGTTATTATAAAATTTGAGGTCGCTTTTTAATAGTTATAACACAGTATTAATTGTTTGTATAAACTATTAAAGACAATATTTAATCAAAATGGATACATTTTTATTACAAAAGAAACCGTTTTAAATAAAAACTCATCGAAACATTTCAAAAATAAAAAATAATAATTCACACATTTTAAAAAAATTATAAAAACTTTTGCATCAAAATTTAAATACTTGAAATTTTGGAATTGAGGAAATTATGAAATATATCTTCTTTTCCCCTTCTATTTAAATTTTTGATTGATATATACCATAATTAAATAGTAGAAATTAAAATATATATATATTTATGCAAGCGAAATTCACACAAAAAATCTAATTGATGTTTTCTAAAATATCTGCTTATCTAAACAAAAAAACTTTCAAAAATTATATATATATATATATATATACAGAGAGAGAGAGAGAGAGAGAGAGAGAGAGAGAAATTATTTAATTTAAAAGGAAATTCCCCCCAAAATCAACAGGTAATTTTTAATGAAATAATGTTCTTTAATAATAAGAATTAGAACTTAGGGTTTTTAAAATATAAAAAAAATCGATTACGAAAGATCAAGTACAAAAGTGTATGTTAACTGAATAGACGAAAGAAAAATCTCATAAAACGTTTTCTATGAATTTGAAAATTAAAAAGTCAAAAATAGATAAAAACCGTTTACAAAGTATCTTCTCTCTATATATAAATTCCAATAGAAATATTTTGATGTAAACATTTTCCAAATAAATTTTAGTTATTTGATGTTAAAAAATATATTAAGTGCAATAAAAATTCTAATAACCAAAATGATTTTTTATCATATACATATAATAATTATACTTAAAAATCAAATATAGGCAGCATTTCAAAAAATAAATTATAAATGCATCTTTTACCAAAAATTAAAAATCGAATATATTAATGATGAATAATTGTTAGAAGACAAAAATATCTAATAATTGAAAATGTTTTACAAGTGCAAATGGTCGTATGAAACTTTAAAAAATCATTACACTTAGTTTTTTTTAAATTGCTTTACATTTCAATCTTTATCATTGCTCATTGCTAATGAGTTGCTGAATGATTAAAAAAATTTTAACAGAAATTTTTACAATTTTCCACAATTACAATTCAATAAATCTGTTATATAAAATGGAAGTCAATAAAAATCATTAAAATAATTACTTAATTTACTAAAACCGATATTAATAAAATAATTTTGTCCTTATTTAATTTCCCATGTTTATTAAATGCATATACCAAGACTTAGAATTATAAGTCTAGCATGATTACTATATAATAACTCTCACCGTGTTTTAAAGGACGAAAATCAATTCACAGGTAGCACGATTTCAGTAGCACGATTTAAATTTACAGTTAAAAAATGAAATTCTTTATGGATATTTCACGCAAGTATTCTTAACTAATGACATTCCGAAGGAATCTTTAAAACATAATACACGTTTTAGTTTCTGAAATGCACTATTTACAATAATAATAACACAAAAATCGGATAACCATCATTAAATCCACTGCAATTTTCTTACTTGAAATAATTCTTACATATAGAAATACTATAACATCGCATCAAAGAAAAATACAAATTAAGTTATAAAATATAAAATAAAGAACTGAACACTTTATAAATTTCAATGCAAGACTTTGAATATAGTTGTATGATAACAGTTTAGTTTGAAGAAGAAAACAATCTTAATATGAAAAACATTATCTATAACTAACAGGTGAAATAGTCAAGATATTCTTAAAACATTATTTAATAAAAAAGTTGAAATAGTCAAAATATTCTTGAAACAGTATTTAATAAATAAAGTTGAAATAGTCAAAATATTCTTAAAACCTTATTCTATAAAAACAGTTGAAATAGTCAATATCTTCTTAATGCATTATTTAATAAAAAAGTTTAAACAGTTTTTAAAAAATTCTTAAAACATTATTAAATAAAAACAGTTCCGTTAATGCAAAATCTGAAATCCATCTATTTTTCTCAGTTTTAAATCAATTCAATATAAAATTTCAAAAGATCGGACAAATTTATTTTATAAAACAAAATTTTTTTAATCTTGTCAATTTTTTTATTATAAATCTATTAATTCTATATCCAGTTAAATGTTCTTAAACCGTAAATAAAATGATTTCTAATAAATACTTACTAAAACTTTCGAAATGAAAATCATCTTCTCAAACCCAGCATAAATATAATCCACACATATAAGTATCCCAAATTGAAGATTCCAAAGATCACAGAAGACGAAAAAAAAAATATTCTCATAAGAATAAATAATAATAAAGTTCCAAAAGCGAGCGAAACGCGCGTCGAACTCGCACTAAGTCAATAACACCGTTCACGTCTGCAACAAATAACCAACTGACTCAAAAAACTCTTTTCCTCGCATCTAAAAGAAGACCAAGTCAAGCAGTCAAGAGAGGAGGCGAATGAGTGACTGAGTGTTCAAAGAGTAAAAACGGGTTTCTATCTGCGGAGGGATTGAAAGTGCCTAACGTTTTCATTGCGACCACGTGACCTCGACTGTATTAATAGGTCGCCAATCTCCCCGCCAAGTGCGATGCTCCGCTAATATACGGAAGGGATTAGACCTTCTGTTTCTCTCGCGATTGACTCTTTTTTTATGGTTTTTTTTTTCTTTCTTTCTTTTCTTTTCTTTTTTTTTTTTGGAGCAGCGTAAGACGCGGTTGTTGCACTTTCACTACCAGCAGCGACCTCTTGTTGAAGAACTGTCACACCAATTTGACCCAATTTACTCTTCTCTGCAGCGATCGGGTTTGTAATAAAGAGTTTGGCATTGTATCGTCTCGACGAATTCTTTGCGACAATTTCGCTTATCGGCATCAAAGTAACGAAGTTGGGGTGTTAAATAATTTTAATTTGAGCTAATCAATAGAATTTTGGAATATTCTATACAGGATTATAACTCTCATTTAATTCTCCGTTTTAAATGCTTGCACTTTTTGATAATTCATTCAAAATTTCGTATATTTTATACCAATTTAAAAAGCTTTACTTTAATAATTAAAAATACTACTATAAAACTATTTATCCATAGGAAACGGGAAAGGGAGGATATATTGCATTATAATTTTTACACGGGATTTAAATATAGAAATAATAAAAGAATGAATGAAGTTACTTCGAGTTGTTCATGAAATAATAAGCATCTAATCTATTTATTAGATGAAAATAGCGATGCACATTTAATTAAATTATTGCAATACAGTATTTCAAGATCTGCAATTAATATTAACGTAGAAGAAGGCTACTAATACTATTTCAAATCCGGAAAGATAATTGTTTTTATATGCGATTTAGTAAATAGTTAATAATACTTTTTTTTTCAATTATGTGTCTATCACATTTTTGAAAAGTTTGGTTTGATTTAGTGGCGCATTATTAGTTATAGCTATAAGCAAAAATAGTGCCAAACTTAAAAATACTGCCAACAAACAGTGCCAAACATGATTTGAGCAATTTTCAAGGGAACGGACGTTTAATAAATAATTCACGGGGAATCACTTACATTACTTTTGAAATTTAAATTTAGAATGGCGACAGTAAATATTGTTCAAAGAAAATATATTTAGCGTTCTGATGGGAAAAAATCGTGTTTTTGCTCACTATTTTGACATGAAATTATGAGCTGCATTCTCGGTTATAATGGAAGCAGTCCCTTTTTAGTATATCATTCTTGTTTTTTAGAAAATGATCGTACATACATAATTTAAATAATGCAAAAAAAAAAAAAAAAAAAAAAAAAAAAAAACTGAAAATAAAAAATATAACATCAATATTCCCTTCTCCTTTTCCTATTCTCATCATAACCTATAAACTAATTGCAAATAAGGTGCTTAAACTGTGCATTTGATTTGAATACTACAGCTAACTATGTGCATTTTTTTATTCCTTTAAAATTAATAGCACTTGAAAATTTAGACACGCATGAATTTAATCACCAACATTTTATATGAAATAAACAAAATATAATAGTTTAATATGTTTTGAAAGAGAATTTTTTGTTATAAAAAGAATTGAAACCATAGTTTCATAAAAATAACAAAATGGACATAATTCAAATCAATTACTGCTAATAAAAATGTTTTACTAGTACATCTATCAATAAATTATTCTTTCTAAAGGCTGCTTTCATTTGGTGGCTGTTAACCACGCACATTTCATGAAGCGAATTAAATTAAGCAGAGAAAAAAATTAGTGCAAGGAAAATGTATAAGGTACATAATAGAATTTATTTTCATGTAACCATAGCAATCAAAAGTACAACTTCGTGTCAGTATAAAGAACATTGTTAAAAGAAAAATTACAATAAAATACAAGTTTTATATTTATTACAAAATAATTATTATTTGTTACAAAATTTATGAAAAAATTGGATTGATGTGTAAATTTAATGCTTCTTTAACTTATTTTAAGTTTTGCTTTTTACGTTTCATGAATGTTATATAATTTTCTCTTTCTTTTTCTTTATAATTACCAAAGACTAAAAGGAACATATCATTTCTTTTCTTTGCGTTATCTTTTCTTTTTTCCAAATAGAATTCAATTGAGATTACGAAATGCTGTATATTTTCAGCAAAGTATTCAAAACAAATAACTTTTTTCACTTAAGTAATGCTGAAACCACACCTGGGAATATGTAATTTTCTTACAAGTTATTTTGAAATAATAAACATAACTAACAAAGAAAATCCAAATGCTTAGATTAGTAAGTCTTCGGAAAATTCATACTTTTAATAGTTTCTAATAAATATACTTTTAATCCTGAGATGAAATAAGCACAATTCTATAACTGTTTAAGAATTTATATACTTATTTTTGAGAACAAAAATGAAATTTTAAGGTTCAGAATATATGTAAAATCATATAGCGCGATTAATTTTCCAGTGAAAAAAAATTATTTTGATGAAATATAATAAAAATAAATTGCTCTGTTATTTAGCATGATCTAAAAAAAAGTTCTAATTTTGAAATAACAATTAAACTGAAACTACTCTTTCGTGAATTGCATTTCTGAAATTTATAAACTTCGAATTTACGTAAGAAAAGTTTTATCAACAAAACTGGAAGGGAAGAAAAAAAAATACATCATTATTCTACCATGCACGGTATGTCAAAAAAAATGATGTATTTCTCAACATATTATTAATACACAAACGCAATTCTTAGCTTCGATCAGAACACGCATACATGTTTAGAGGGGGAATAGCTTTTTTTAATTGCGAAAGCGTAATGTCCCTCAAAATAGAGTTGAGTGGTAAATAGCCTTCTTGTACCGAAGAGGAATGAACGACCGTGAACGGCTAATGCGTGGAGGAGGCGGGAGTAGAAAGCAACTCAAATTAATAAATAGCACTAAGAGGCATCGCAACCCAAAGAGTAAGAGTGGCGGGAAATAGAAAAAGAAAACAAAAAACGTGTCATGGGGAAAGCGAAACAAACAAACAAAATAACCGAATAAAAAAAAAAAAGAAAAGAAGAAAAAAATGGCAGCAAAAGCAGGCCAAGGCTGAGAGCACAAGTGCGGCGTGCTCGTGTCAGCTGAATCAGGTAATCCTAGAGTGGAGTTGAGTTGATTTAAATAAGTGAGAGCTGTTTTCAGTCGAAATGGAAATGGTGGGGAGGGAGAAATTGTGTGGTTGAAAAAAGAAGGGTTGGTGAAATCATCACGCGCGAAACTAGGTGGAGGATAAATAAGCGAATGGAACGCAGAAAGGCGATGAACTTTCGATGACGCTTGTTTGCTTGTTCATGCAAACGATAATCTGATCGTCCCTGGTTTATTTGAAAGTACTTGCCGAATGTAATTACATTGTTCCACTTTCCAAAATCTTCTGTTCGAAAAGTGCATACAAAGAAAAAAAAATGACATTTTCTTTTACTTAAAATATACATAACTCAGTGTTTAAAGTGTAACGAAAATAATTGCAGTACAATTTTGTTGCAACATTACTGTTACGGATTTTTTAAAATTGCATTTATTTCCTTTACATAGCAGATTCTGAATCTCCGAATCCCTTATTTGTGAATATTTTACAATAACACCCATAAAAAGTACGGAATTTGTGTTTTCTCATTTTCAGTACAGAAGACAATTATTTAACTCGATGGTGCATTATTTTTTGCACCAGCTTATGTGACAAGTAATCAACAAGAATTAATTTTTAGCTTAAATTTTACATAATTAACTAAACAAAATTGAATTATTAGATTAAAATTTCTATGCTAAAAACATTTTTCTTGAATTCAAAAGTTAAATTATTTTCATTTTAAAATTAAGGTACAAAAGACTAAAATATAAGTGCAAAACACACATAATACACAGTAAAATTCTGAAGAAAAAAAATTACCTTTCAGGAGTTTTTACAAATATCTTTCTTCAGACGATTTTTTTTCTTGCTGGTTTTTAGACAAACAAACAACGATGAAGAAAATTTAAAAGAATACATATTTCTACTTCCTATTTTCTCTCTCACTCTTTCTGATTATTTTAATATGGAACATTTATATTTGGCTATTTATTTTCTTCTTTAATTATTTATCATTTGTTAGAAAAAAAATCTTATGTAAAATGTGAAACATTTCAGTACAAGCATTGCCTTCCTATTTCCCCCTTTACTTAAAATCCTTTTTGTCGGACAGATTTTATTCCTTTGCAAAACATTTTAGTTAAAAAGTTCTTTCCTAGATTAAAAGGATTCCATGCATTATTATTAGGTTTATGGCATATATTTTTTTACTTAAATATTCAATATCTGTGAATTCTTGCGAAACATAGTATGTAATTATTTTTTAAACAATGAACATTTTCCATTTATGTGGAAATGAACCACTTTGACCAAAAAAAATTATTTGTACTTAATCATGCAACATTAAATAACGTAATAAATTGCATAAAAGTAACAGAAAATTACTTTTAATTAACCACTTTCCGGGAAAATTTATGGCAAGTCGGCGATAATTTCTTTCTGAGAAGCCATTTTTTTAAAAAAAATACAATTACTAATAATGATGGCATAATGGTGACACACAAATAAATTTTTTTAACAAAAGATATTTTTTTATTTTAAAAAAAAGAGCATTAGAGGTAATTTTCTAACATTTTTTTCATATATTGACATAACTTATATCTTATCTTTATTTCATTCCGACCATGTTTTTGAGATGATTATTTATAATTCATTAAATATAGTCTTTGAGATGATATAATTAAAAATAAAGAACTTTATGTTATTCAAAAGGTGTACATTAGAGAGAGCAACGTTCTATTCCAATTTGTCAATTACAGTTACAAGTTTAAATTCTTATCCAATAGTAAACAACCTGTTTTTAAATTGCAGTGGAATTCAGTTCATTATCAGAAAGCACTAGTTTATTCGTACGCTAACACCCTTTTTTTCTTCTAATATATTTAGTTTGAAGAATTTTAGCAAAAATATTACTAATTTTCGTTTACCGTCTTCGAAATTTTTGCTGAAATTAAAATTATTTTTTTTACAAACAGCGTTTTATTATATTCTAATAATTCTACAATATTTTAAATTTTTTTACTGAAAGACTGGTTGATTATTTTTTCTAGTGTATTATGAATTATAAAACACAAACATTATTTATAAAAAAATTTAACTTACTTTTAAAAGAGAAATTTTATTTTATCTCATAAATTATACTGGTTCTATAAATTACTTGATAAAAGAAAATGCATTAAGCTTGATGTATAGAAACCATCTGAACAAAATATATTTTTAATGAGCAATGAAAAAAAAAGATCTAATTTATTATTGCATTCATTACGTTCAATTTTCCATCATTTCATTTTTACCATCAATAAATCATTTTTTAATTAAATGAGAATATAAATACCAAACAGAAATACAAAATATATTTTCTACTAATAATATAAATCTAATTTTCTTTCATAATAACTTCAAAATAATAAATCAATTATACGTAAAAATGTTATAGTGAAAGATGATATATTTTGGTCAAAAAAAATTCGGAAATAATAAGAATAATAAGTGACGAACGTGTATGATTGATACGAAATGACTGAAAAATTAAAATAATTGAAAATCATGCAGTGATGATTCTTGAGTAATAGTTTAAAGTCTTTTCTCTTTTTATTAAAGCATTCATTGTGCATTCACCATGGTTACCTTGTTGTTTCTCCATTAACGAAAAATGATCAAATACTTTGTAACAAATGTGATATAAACTCTATTCAGGTTAAAATGTTTTTATCTATTTAGGTTAGCAGAAATCATGGGCACTTAAATGGGGGGGGGCTAAAAATCACGTTTTTACTATCAACATTCTAAGCTTTCCGACCACTTCAGTTTTAAAACATTTTAGATAAGGATTTACATTTTGTTAAGCAAAAGTGTTTAAAAATTTGATAAATTTATTTTTACTATCAAACCGAAAAATCGATATCTCTCAAATTTAGGTCAAATCACTTTACTTTTTGCCAGGCAAACACTTTATTGCCAGGAACAAAAATTGCAAGATGAATTCAAATTTCGCAAAAGTTTACTGAATATATATAGAGAGATAATAAATAAACGTTAAACTTTACACGTTTTTCAAAAATGTAATTATTTTTTGAATTTTATATGTTTAATTATTTGTTCAAAAATAAATATGTCATTGTTATCAGCGGTACTTGCCATGGACAAGCTTCACCTAAGCATTAGTGAGTTTTAAGCCGAAAAGAGCGTCTCTTTTGAAATAGCGCTAACTAGCGACAAGAGTACGACTTAGCTACACACCCATCACAGTCGCTAGCACGTCCCCTTTTTACATGGGGATGGCACCTGCACACACCTCACAGACAGAACACAGAAGAACAACAATCATACCCGAACCGGGACACGAATCCGAGATGTCCAATTCTTAAGGAAGAAGCTCTCCCCCTATGCTTGGAAATAGTTGTTATATCTATGTAAATCATTTGTTTCTCATTAACAATATTTCAGAGTTTTTAAATTTATGAGGGGTTTTTTTTCTGCTCACTTGAAAATTATAACGTTATCTTCATACTCTCAAGATATGTAAATAATAATTTTACGTTTTGGATAATTAGTAATTTTTATCGGATGTATTCACGTCCAAATTTGAAATTAAATATATTTTTTTATTAAATGCATTCCGTTTTTCCTTCTCTCTCTCTCTCTCTCTCTCTTTGTTCATCTACAAAAACAATTTTATGGTTTATTTCCTGTAAATAATTAGTTTGAAATTTAAACTAGTAAAAAAAGTATTCTAAAAATCACAAAAGATATATAATAGAAAAGATTTATAAAAATCTATTTTTCAAACAACTGTAAAGGATAATGCTTATAATCCTCAGACGACGGAGATTTTATTTTTTGTGAATGGAAAGGATTAATACCATTTGTTTTTGTCCAAAATTTCTACAATATATCAATTTATTAAATCTAATATTTACTTAAATGTTTTTTTCCCCTTTTTTGTGTTTGCTAGTCTGTTTTTCGAATAACTTTTTTACAACTTTTATTAGTTTACAGATTTATAAAAGAAAAGTTTAAATTGCATTAAAATGTTAATAGCATCTTCTCATATATGGTTGTTTAATATTAAAAGAAAATGTAATTAAAAGAATCGGCTCAATTTAAAATTTATATATTTATATTTTAAACCAAATTTCTCCTTTTTAACTATAATTATAACTTGCTTTGTATTTTTTAAAAAAATTTGTGGTTGATTTTTTTCGATCAAAAATAGTGGTTTAGAATTTTTTCCCAAAGTAGTAGTAAGAGATAAAATATGAATAGCTTTGATTTAAAACCTATTTTTTATTTGATCTTTTTTTAACGGAATAAGTACCTTAAGCCTTAATTTACCTATTTATTTTTTAAAAGGTGATCAATTTCTTTTAGATAAGGAAGCATCAAGTTTTTGATTTACAGAGTTAGTTTTAAACTTTAATCTGCTTTTTTTGTCATACATTGTTTTAAAAGATTTATAGAACCTTTCATTTAAAAAAAATAACTAGTAGTTTTTGTTGGTCATTCTTTAGTGAGATATAAGCTTCTCCAGATTAATTTTTCCGGTAATTTTCGTAAATAAGATCCGAAACATTACTGGATAAATTAAACACGAATTTCAATGGTCTTAAATCTAACATTTATAAATAGTCAAATTTATTTATACAACAGTATTTTTCCTTTACTTTTTTATGATTATTTAATGATTGACTGTAATGAAAGTATAAAAAACTATTATTTTTTTAACATCCTTTTTTTCTTTTCCATAATTATTAAAAACTTCTTAATCGAAACTATTAACTTGAATTTTTTAAAAAGTTTTATATAAATTTATGATGGATAGAGATGATTTTAAATCGTAATTGTAGTATTTAAAAAAATCGTTATTATTACAGATATATCGAGTTCTTAAAACTTGATAAATATTTTAGATATTTTTATAAAATATAATCATCTTTCGATTATTCGAAATTTTTCACATAAAATGAATAATCATTAATAATAAATCATTTATTTTTAGAAATTCAGATGAATTTTTTTAAATGATTAAAACTCAAGGCTACAAAAAGAAACATTTGTTACAATTTGAGATATAAAAATTATATGATGACAAATAATTCGATTTTTTTAAAGATAAAAACCTTTTATGAATAAATTTCCTGCCACGAATTCTTTACCAATGATTTAATTACTGTTCTTAAAAGCGTCGAACAGAACGATACATTTATAGCCGTAAAAGATGAATATTCATCTAGATCAAAATATGATTTTAAAACACACACACATGGAAGATAGAAATATAAAACTAGAACCACTTGTTATTATTATAATTCCAATAATCATCAAATCATCGATCCAATAATCATCATCGTTATTTATATAAATTCCAATAATCATTAAACAAAATTTAGAGGTATTTTGAAAGCTTCCATTTAATAATTGACCATTTTAACTATTCCCGAAGAATGGGAATTGGAAAATGATCCCGTCAAAAATTCCCAATTAAAACAATTTTCCTCCCTTTTCGAACAATTAAATATAATTATCCCATTAGAACCGAACCCTATCCCCTTTCTGAAACAATTCACAAAATATTTAAATTTTAAAATCCCGGTGCGAGCGACGCCGGCAAAGCCAGACCATTTTGGATTTTACTAATGTTTACAGATTGTTCTAGAGTTCCAGTTAACCTTTTCATTGAGCGGGATTTCTCGGAAATCCTGGAACTCCGTGACGTCACAGCTGGAGTACACACGTGGAGCAAACGACTTCGGGGAGAGAGATGGAACAGTGAAGAGAAGCGATATGCGGAAAGGACAAGAAACTTGGAATATACTTTAGTATTATCGTCTGCGGGAATTCTTTTCTCCCCAGCATCAATTTTACTCTAGGGAAAAATGGGAAGATAATTTTATCGTTACTGAATATGATTTAAACTACCAAAGTTATTTTTAATCAAAAAATCGTTTGGTTATTTTTCGATTTATTACGGGTTTTTTTAGGGTTCGTCCGGTCTCCTGAGGGTTGTATTCGAATATTTATTTATTTTTGCTTGGATATCTTTAAAGGACATTTGAAACTAAAATAAATAGATATAATAGACTTTTTTATTACAATTATCATGTCAAAATGAGAGAAAAATAAAATATGATTTAAATTTTTTCAAGTGAATAATAATTTACCAAAGCAATTTTAGGACACTTTTTTCATTAGGATTAAGCTATTTTTATAAGAAAATAATTGAATTAATTGTACCCTAACAATCATCCTTTTTTTATTTCTTCTCTTTTCATAATATTTCTTTTTCTTTTTTTAAAAAAATAAGAATTGAAATAAATATGTTCTAAATTATGCTTAGATATTATATTTTTGATTTTGATTTTTAAATTTAGTTGGACTTTTTAAAATATTTAGGTTGGCAAGAAATTAAAACGTCCGTCATATATTAATTCTACGCACAATTTTCTAAGACACTTATATGTTTTCAGTAAAAGTAATAATTAATTACTAATACATTAACTATTTTCTAGAGTTTTAATTATTTTTTTCAGATATAAAAATGTATGATATTAAAAATATATTTTAAAGAAAACTACAAAAATACAACGAATACCTGCTAAAATGGAATACTTTATCTCTCTTTAAATTATATTCGTTCAATATATCTTACAATTATTATGAGAACAGTACTTAATCCAGATTAAAATCAATTAATTTAATTTATATCAACGCAGCTTCATTTCTGAAGGATAAATGTATTCATAAAATCTATGCGAAATTCGGTATTTAATTCGGTATTTATTTATTACGAATCATTCTATAAATAAATATAAATATATCGAAAAATAATCTCAAGAAAATTCTTATCTACATATTTTTAGTTGTAATAACAATTCGTTTTCAGTCGTTTAGAAATCAATTCTTTCTTTCTTTCTTTGAAAAAGTCCTAAATAATTTTTTTACTCATCTTAATTTCCATAACAGAACCCTTTGTAGATCTCTAACCACACACACACACACACACACACACACACACACACACACACACACACGGGGGCACGTGTGTAACGGTATTTTAAAACTCTAATTTCAATTCTTATTAATATTTAAAATTTTTAGTATACTTTAGTCCATATTAACTTCATTATAAAATATTCTTTAGTTTCCTGATCCCATTCCACTTTTTCTATTTAATTTAGGCAACAGAAAACTCTGTAAAAAGGCTTTAATCAACGCTTCTCACGCTCCAAGTGAAGGGATAAAATATTGCTGATCAAAGCAATTTTTCTATCAGATCCCCGTGTTTCCCTTATCAAAATTTATATGTATAGGGAATCCCCATTGGAATCTAACGGTGTATAAGACCAGGGATATTTAATTTCTATCTCTTTTTTACGCCAATCAGGTGAAAGCGGTCTGTGAGTGCATTTATACAGCTTTAATCATACTAATTTAGTTCAATCAAATGTGTGTAACAATAAAATCTTATATTTATTTTAAATAATTTAAACCGTTGCTTTTTAATCATCTTTCAATTTTTTTATATTCTGTGTTACAAGTTATGAAACTGCAAATTTTAAAAGACGTACACGTCTACAGATCAGATGGAATTTATGAAGTAATTAATGCAAGATATGTTTAATTTTTACACCGATTTGATGCCAAGTGAAAGTTAATGGAGGATGAAATTCTTGATTAAAGATCACAGAAAAATTATTAGAATATCTCCTGAGCTGGTGCATCTCCTAATTTTCATGCCACATTACCGGAGTATAACTTTTTATTATGTTATACTTCATAATCATACTTTCATTTGTGACAAATTTAAGGATTATTTTTAAGGCTAGGTATTTTTTTATAAAGTATAATACTTTATTAATATATATATAGTATTTTAAAACTATTGATTAAAGCTGTATCAATATTTGATTGCTATCAAATTAAGAATTTTTCATTTGAAATTCTTATATTACTATGCGACAAAAGCTTGATTCAACGATTCAAAAAATTGATTTTAAAAATTTCGTAATAAAGATATTTAAAAAATTTTTTTATTTCTTATCATTTTTATGTCCACAAAATAAACAAATATTTTTTGCAAAATTTTTATAAGAGTTTAAAATTTCGAATTTATAATTATATTAATTTGACTTTTTAAATTCATTTTTAATGTAAAATCAATTTTAGTTCTATATATTTTTAAAAAAACATTTCGTCAACCATACATGGTTTATTATTAAATTTAAAAGAATTAAGAAAACTTACATATATGTATTATACAATAACGATATTTGCAACCTAAGATTAAAATTCATATCAGCATATGCTAAACATAAGCTGTACCATGCCCGAAGAGATTAATTTTCACAGTTAAATTTGTTCAAACTTAGAAGATAACATTTCATTTTGACTACATACGAATTTATGATCCATTTAATAATTCTGATTTAAGTACACCATATTTAAAAAAAAAATTGGGAAATCAAAAGACGTGCGCTGTTTAGAAATAAAGTTATATAATCAAAAGACATTTGTAGGCATTTTAAATGTCTACTTGAAAATTATATACTACTCAAGATCATATAATGCCTTATATTAATTTTTAATTTCTTTAAAAGTACTTTTTAATATTTTAAAATTCAATTTATAAGTACTAGATTAAATTGTTGCTGGGAATGATATTTATAAATTCATATAAATATATTAGTCGTAATAGATTTTATTTTTCATTTTAACGTATTTTACTTTAAATATGGAAGCCTGCATTAAAAATTTCAATATAAATAAATTGTAAAACATTTGTAATGCATTACATGAAAATAGACATATCAAAAATAGAATTCAGAGATCCTTAGAATATAATATTAAAAAAACAAAAAGAATCATGAATTAATAAAATAAAAGTTCTAATTTATTATTAACACTTATTATCCATTGTGAATATATTTTTATTAGATATTCTCTAGATGATTACAATAACAGACTTATAATCTTTCATTTAGTATAAAAGTATTCCAAAAAAATAACAATATAATTAATTACAGTTTACATAATATTTTTTCTTATACAACAGACGTTTTAAATTTCGAATTTAAAATAAAAACATTTTAAATTATTTTATCATTCATTGTTTAGTAATAAGTTTAATTAAAAGAAAATTAATTTAAAATGCGATTTGCATAGGAATTTAAATTAATACAAACTAAAAATACACTGAACACTAAATCAAAGACAGCGAATAGTGAAACAGCGACATTTTGTTGCTGTCCTCTTCGTACATGGACGACATTTTGTTGCTATCCTCTTTACACTTCTAAACCGCTGTTTACAATTCACATAACGGAATTTTTAAAACTAATTTGCATAAAAATGAATTTTACATCAAAATTTCGTGTAAATAAAACCAACATTATATTTTTTTATGCTTTAAGATTTGAAATAAATATCTATTTTAACCAAACAAGTATTAAAATTACTTAAAGATCAAAAATAACTTTTTTTTTGGAAAATACGGGTAAATCTATGGATCTGAAAAAAGGCTTAATGATAAGAACAAGTAACTCATTTGAAATAGAAAATGATACATCATTTCATTATTTATAAACTATATTTTAATCAATTCTTCATTGGCATAACTGCTGTCCCGATGGAAATATATTTCAATCTGTCATTACATGTCTAGATTATATTTAAGTTAAATAACAATCATTAATTTATTTATTTAAAATAAGAGCAAAAAATTATATACAATCAGTTTTATAATATAGTTCAGTTTTATAATAGAGTTGTTTAATAATATATTTTTATATAAATAGTTGCAATTTTTAAAAGCATATATTTCTATTATTTAAAACTATAATTATAGTATTTTAAATCTAACATTCTTATGAATTATTTTTTCACAGACCATGATTTAAAAATTGTGAGGACATACTACATGAAAATTTCTCAAATCTGTATTATTGTTAATTGTTTTTGAGTAACCACTTCATAACACAATAAATAATTTTTTCAAAAGATAATATAAATTTTTTAAATTTTTTGAAAAGTTAAAAAAATAATTAATAATTATAAAAATTTATTTTTATCAGTTCTATTACATAAATAAACATGAGGTTTAACATATGACGAAAATCAATCATAATAAATAACCATAGTAATAATATCCATAAGGAATAAAAATTAAGAAAATTAAAAGTGTGTTTCAAAAAAATTATTTCCATACACATTGACCTCTCCCCAACCGCCTACGATTTCGTTCATTAAATAATTAACAGATGGCGCTAAGAAAAATCAATTTTCTATAAAAAAATTGTTACGACAGTGATGGAAATAAAAGTAAAGAATAATTACAATTTCAGCAGACGATCATGTATAATTTTCTACTCAAATTTAGTCACATTATGCTTAATTCTAAATATGACTAATAGCTTAGTTAATCAAAACAACAATTTTTTTCTAACGTTTCAATGTATCACTTTTCATTTAAACGAAGAGGAGAAAAAAACTAAAGAGTAGTAGCTTTAATTGTCTAAGATATTACAAAAAAGTCTTTATAAATCAACTTACCATTTCCTGGTCATATTTCTATGACTCATGGAATACCGGCGACATCAAAGTGGAAGTGAAGATGAAAAGGTTCAATGAAAAGGTGATTTCTTTTGAAAAATGTCTTTATAAAGTCAGTCAAAACATCGTGGAACCAAAGAGAAAAACGGGAGAACGAAGAAAATTCACTCGCCCGGGAATACCGAAAATTCTTGGAAAACGCTCACTGAAAAATCGATACTGAAAATTTGAAGCAACCCTCGACCTGTTGACGTGCACCGTAGGAGTCCACGTGTGGATGTGAATGTTGTTGTGATAGGCGAAAGCAGTTAAACATCCCTTCCTATTACGCAACTCGAGCGCGCGTGGCTCGCGCATGCGCCAAGCCGGCTTGTGGAGTGAGTGAATTTCTTCTGCTCGCTCATTCCCGTATTTCCGATTCGTAAAGCGCGCCTTTTCGCTGCTTTCAGCTGCTATCAGAATTTGTTCATCGGATGCTTGTTTATAATTAGGTTTTTTCCGTCTCTTTTTTTTCTCTTATCTTTTAAAATCTTCTCTCTGTTTGGACTCTATATGATTCTAATAATGAACAAACAGGTCTTTTTTCTCCTTCGGTCGCATCGGACAATGCTTACGTTGGAGGAGTGTCACGTTTGATTCAATTCTTACTTATCGTGTTTTGGAACGTGATAGTGGGAGTTAAGTGCCGTTCCTGTGACATAAAGATTGAAACAGACTATTAGAAAAATTGGATTTTTAATAGGATGGGGAAATCGTTCAGTTGTGTCATCCTCTATCCTTTTTTTTCCTTCCTATAATATAGAAAGTGACGGTATTAGATTTGTTTTCTGCTTGACATAAACACCCCTCCAAATGTTTATGCAGTTGCATGAAACTTGATTAATTTAACTAAAAATGAGAGTCAAACTTCTTCATGTTTATGCAGTTGCATGAAACTTGATTAATTTAACTAAAAAATGTTTATGCAGTTGCATGAAACTTGATTGATTTAACTAAAAATGAGAGTCAGGCTTCTTCATAGAAAAATCGCTTGAAATATTCAGGTATACGATTAAAAAAATTTCAGTGAAAATTATTTTCATTGAGCTAAAAAAAATTCGGTAATTTGCTAAATATTATTTTATACACTTATACAATTTTATTTTTTTAAAACTGGCAATGAATTCCAAAAGAAGAATTTTTTTTCTACTCCTTACTTTACATAAGAATAGAATATTTTGGGGGTCTCAAAATTTTTTTATTCTTAGAAAATTATCTAAAATGATTCAAATACTTTCTTAGGTGATTTTCTATAATTGAAAAAAATTCATAGGAAATTATCTAAGACAATTCAAATATTTCTTTAGACAATTTTCAATGAATAAAAAAATTACGGATAATTATATAAAACAATGTATATGCTTTTAAATATAATTTTCTATGATAAAAGTCTTCACAGAAAATTATAGAAAACAATTTAATTACTTTTTAATATAATTTTGAATGAATAAAAAATTCATAGAAAATTATCTAAAGAATCACATAAATGTTATTGCTTTATTATCATCGTTTTTTTTCTTCTTTTCTCTTACTATAATATAGAAAGTCACAGTTTTAGATTTGTTTTCGATTTGACATAAACACCCCTCCAAATATTTATGCAGTTGAATGAAACTTGATTGATTTAACTAAAAATGAGAGTCAGGCTTCTTCATAGAAAAATCGCTTGAAATATTCAGGTATACGATAAAAAAAAATTTCAGTGAAAATTATTTTCATTGAGCATAAAAAAATTCCGTAATTTGCTAAATATTATTTTATACACTTATACAATTTTATTTTTTAAAACTGGATATGAATTCCAAAAGAAGAATTTTTTTTCTACTCCTTACTTTACATAAGAATAGAATATTTTGGGGGTCTCAAAATTTTTTTATTCTTAGAAAATTATCTAAAATGATTCAAATACTTTCTTAGGTGATTTTCTATAATTGAAAAAAAATCATAGTAAATTATCAAAGTCAATTCAAATATTTCTTTAGACAATTTTCAATGAATAAAAAAATTACGGATAATTATATAAAACAATGTATATGCTTTTAAATATAATTTTCTGTGATAAAAGTCTTCACAGAAAATTATAGAAAACAATTTAATTACTTTTTAATATAATTTTATATGAATAAAAAATTCATAGAAAATTATCTAAAGAATCACATAAATGTTATTGCTTTATTATCATCGTTTTTTCTTCTTCTTTTCTCTTACTATAATATAGAAAGTCACAGTTTTAGATTTGTGTTCTATTTGACATAAACACCCCTCCAAATATTTATGCAGTTGAATGAAACTTGATTGATTTAACTAAAAATGAGAGTCAGGCTTCTTCATAGAAAAATCGCTTGAAATATTCACGAATACGTTTAAATTTTTCCCAGCGGAAATCATTTTCACTAAGCATAAAAATAGTGTGGTAATTTGCTAAAATTATTTTATACACGTATACAATTTTATTTTTTAAAAACTGGCTACGAATTCCAAAAGAAGAATTTTTTTCTACTTGTTACTTTACATAAGAATAGAATATTTTGGGGGTCTCAAAATTTTTTTATTCTTAGAAAAATATCTATAATGATTCAAATACTTTCTTAGATGATTTTCTATTATTGAAAAAAATCGTAAGAAATTATCAAAGACAATTCAAATATTTCTTTAGACAATTTTCAATAAATAAAAAGAATCATTGATAATTATATAAAACAATGTATATGCTTTTTAAGATAATTTTCTATGACGAAAACCTTCACAGAAAATTATATAAAACAATTTAATTATATTTTAAGATAATTTTGAATGAATAAAAAATTCATAGAAAATTATCTAAAGAATCACACAAATTTTATTGCTTTATTATCGGTAAAGTTAGGAATAATTCTTGAAATCATTAATATGGCAGTCCCACTGTCATCTCTGTTTACAAATATTAAAGAATCGGAAACAATTTTTTTAAGTCTTCTTTTTCTATTGTCTTAAGTAAAAAATATATTTTTGTAAAGAAACTGATGCAGAATAATAATAAAAAAAGGAACAGTCTTCCGTTAGTCGCATTATGTCTGAGATATAATTTTCTTCCGGATACCATTGACCTTTCCATTACTAAAAGATACAATAAAGATGCCTCTTTTACAGACTCTACTTTTTCCTCGGTGCTATAAAAATCATTCATTGCTCTTGTTGCAAAATAAAAGATATTTTTAAGTTGATACAACAAAATATCTTTTAATAACCTCGCTGAATCTGGGGAAAAATATTTCCAGATATATTCATATATTATTTTAAAATTTACTTGCTCATATTTTAAGATTTCACCGGTAGAAACAGAAATTACACAGAATATGACACATCATAATTAAAACTAGTTAATAAACCAAGAAATACAAAATAAACTATATTTTAAAATTGTTTTATATATTGTAAAGTTCTGAATTCCTTTGTGTGGTGACACACATTGCAAGTTCATCTGCTTCTCTAATCTCCCACCCTTGAAAGTTTGTCTGAACTTCATTTTAATCCTTTTCCTTTCATTTTTAATCCGATTTAGTTATTTTTACTTTTTGAGAGTTCGGTGAACAGCGATTATAGAGAAGACGCAATGTAAAAATGAAGGAAGAATAGAGAAAATGAAGAGGTTGTATTTGTATATGCAATAGACACGGAAAGTATTGAAATTCGTTCATTGCTTTATAACTGGCGTTCAAAAATGTTCACAACATTTGGATATGTCACCATTCAAGCAGTAAAGTTTTGACAAAACTGTAATTTTTTTCTAATTTGCGTATTACTGATTTCAACAGTCTAATTATGAAAACTCATATAAAATAAATTATTTTATTAATTATCTCCCTTTCAGAGCATGATGTTGTTTTGGTGATCAGGTTTTTGGCGTCAACAAAAGTCCGTAGTCAAAAAAGTGAAATTTTATTATCTGCACGAGCATCTCAAAAAATACGCCTTCAACAACGTGATGCCATTCCATTTACAAAAGCTTTGATTTAAAAAAAATGATTTAATGACTTCAGCAAATACAACCGAGAAAAATGTCCTTTTAAGCATTTGATTATATGAAATGAAATAAATAGGAAATGTGATTTTTTTTAAAAAAACAATAAATGCGAGACAAAGTTTTTTTGGATCGTTTGCAATACTAAAGTGACTGAATGAAATAAAACCATTAAAATGAATAAAAGAATAATTTTTTTTCACATGCACTTGGTGCTTGGCCATTCAATAAATAATATTCTGACATAATACATTGAAATAGCAGATTTCATTTTAATCTTTTATTTTTTTTTAATTTTTAAATAATTTTGAGAGACAACAATTACTTATTTTGTTTAAAGAATACAGAAAATCAATAATTAAAACTTGTTTAATAAAACTTTTTGATACTATCAAATATATTTATTAAATTATTAATTACAAGTTTCATTAATACATAAATTAAACAATTACAGTCTTCTTTTATGAAATTTTTATCATGTTAATAATTTTTATTCTAAACATTAAATGTAATATTTTCCTATGAAAAATCCTTAAAACGATGGATACTGTTTAAGGCAGCATAAAATTTGAAGAAATTGTCTTCTTTATTTCATTTTTTGTCTTTATGAAATGAATCATTCATAAATATTATTTCAAAGGTGAAGAAATATCCTTTTCAACCACCTTCTGGCTGACTTGCCAAATAGTTTTCGTTCAGTAGTCAATTCTAAAGAAGCAACCCAATTTCAATATAAATAAGGAAGAATTCAAAAATTGTCATCAATCATTGTTTTTTTCATTCTGTCTGTTGAAATGTTTTTTTTTTTAAATAATTTTTTTGTAATTTTAACATTTTGCTGAATTTTATAATTTAACGAGTTATAGTCAGAAAATACTTTCATTAGATTTGATGGGAAATAGTTTATTTCAAAGTAAGCTTATTATAATTCAAAGGTTTTATTATTTTTCATTTTAAACTTATTTTCATTTTAAATATACGTATTTATCCAGATATATTTCTTAAATATTATAATTTGCGGTCACTTTTTTAGAAACTGAATACTAATTGAAAATTATAACTATTATCTTTATCGTACCTTAAAAAATGTCAGTTTTGTAAAATACATAATTATTTAAATATCCGATACGTAATTAACCAAAATATTGTCCATAAAACTACTCTACCTTCATTTTTTAAATATTTTAATTCTAATACATCATTTGACAATCTCTTAATGTTCATAAAGTAATGATTTAATCATACTTAAAACTCACTCCACTCACTCGAGTCACGTGATGCTCATAAAGTAATGATTTGATCAAACTTAAAACTTATTCGAGTCACCAAATTCGCATAAAGGAGTGATTTGATCATACTTAAAACTGACTCGAGTCATTGAAACGAGAAAAACACTTTTCTTATACTTCAACATTTGTAAACAAAGCTTTCAGCATTAATATAACAAATGTTGGTAACTGGAAGGGGAAAAAATTAGCTACTGATCGTGTTTACAATCTTTAGTTTAATTATTATTCTAATTTTAATTAAAAGTAGATGATAAAAGAACATAAAGATCTTGAAGTGCAAAAGGATTTTGTATTTTATAACACATTATAGAAAAGTATTTTTTATATAAAAAATAATATAAACAATTTAATTACCTGTAATGCCAGGTATATCAACTAGCCTAATGTTTGTAGCAATCGATACTAATTGTATATAGTTATTTGTAAAATTTTTCTTTTAAAAAATAACCGTTTTATAATAAATGTGACGCAATGAACTGAAACATTAACAATGATATTATACTTCTATGTAAGTCTGACCAAATGTTTTCGCATAGGGTGTAACTGCAATTACTGACTGTCATGCCACTTCTTACTCTGCACAATACCGGGGATAAGCCCCTGCTGGGGCTAGGCGCCCCGTCAACCATTGCACGTCTGACCAAATGTTTTCGCATGCACGCTACTTGTTGGGTTTCATTATATATACACTTCGTTTTGATGGAATGAAGTGATATCTTTTGGAGTATACCTTTTTATTTTTAGCGGTGATTATTTTCGAAGAAATAATGCATCTATTCCCCCATTACTTAATGTATCTATTCCTCAATCCAGGCTTCAGAACCAAACTAGCGCTAGTGAACAATGGATTCCAAAAGAAAGAATGTGAGCAAAATCCGCTTAACTCTCCATTGTATCGAAAAAAGGGTTTCCAATCCGGAACTTTTAGAAAAGCTCAACACGTTTTCTTTTCTTGTGGATAAACTTCTAATTAAATAAAGCCAACTATATATTAAATACTATGCGACTGTGTTGAGAAAATATTAAATCAGACCAGAAATCATAAAAAAAAAAACTAACCACAAATTGTGTCTTTCACGTCGCAAAAAGTTGGTCGAATGCCAAATGTTATCAGTTAAAGTTTTTTTTATTAAATCCAATCGTTAAATTTTATAGGATTAAAGTGGGTTTTCATTTGCCAACCTGTCATTTAGTAGACAGTTTCGTGCAAGGCAGTAGATAAGAAGGATTAAAAACGAAAAATTTACTTCTGTAATATCAAAGCGGACAGAGCTTAGCAATTCCACTTCTGTGGACTAGCTGTCACAGCTGCAGAGTAACGAATTCTCTATGCACATTTTCAATTCTTTCAATGTTGTGCGTAGAAAAGGCTTTGAAATAGTGTCTAGTACTATAGAGATTTAGATAATCTCATACATGTGGTAATAGAACGTGCTTTATACCTAGAGTGAAGTAGATTGGATATTACTGATGTAAAAGTTTGGTTGGTTAAAGATTAGTTTCACGGGTAGGCAGTTACATTTCGACTTGTGATCATATCTACAAATTCACACACACACACATACGCACACACACACACGCTTATCAGGACACTTTTATTATTATTTCTCTATGCATCTTTAGCTGAATGTAACTG
>JAOUZG010016644.1:11870530-11886970 GCA_026289955.1 Argiope argentata | reverse complement strand
TCAGTATTTAACAAAGCTTCCCTGTCGATTACCACTCAACATTTAATGTATGCAACTTGTTATTGTAAATGGTAATTCATGTAAAATGTTCCTTATTTTATTTACATTCAATGAGAATTGAAGGTACGTTCAATGAATGTTCAATTTTTAGGGAACTTACGTTCAATGTAATTTCTCTAAATGTATCGTGCTTTTATACAGATATATTTATGAAGAGACTAGCAAGGGTTCGTACCTCCGAATGGACAGCGTTTCTTGATTGAATATCAATTGTTATTCGATATCATAGAGAAAAGTCTCCGCCTTTACCTGGAGGAATTGAAAAGTAATGGCTTCAGCAGTAATTACCAAATTTTTGAAAACCCCAAAAATGACGCATAAAGGAAAATCTGAATACAAGCAATTATTATAATAGTTATGAGCTGAGACTGTTAGAATGATGTATAATAACTAAAGATGTATGCATAAGAAATTTTTGACGAATGCGCTTTCGTAGTATTGAAAGTTCTGGTTAGTTAACAGGCATGAATTTAGAAATTCCAGGAGTCAATTTTTTTAACAATGGTTTTGTTATCGGATAGTATCTTCGAAAAAAAATATGTAAGTTATCGATGTAAAAATATGTAAGTTTACCATGTTTATATATTAATTTGGAGGATAATATTGAGGAGCTCAGCAATCAAGCATCCTCATGATGGTGAAGTGTGGAAATTTGGAGGTTGCTTGAATGGCTTGAAGACCCTGGAATCTGAACAAGGTTGAAACATATGCTATCTATCTCAAAATACCTCGTTTGAATTAGAAGCAGGACAATAGCCTATAAAATTGCTATCTTCCACGATTTAATTTATTATATAAATTCTGGTTGTTGTATACGGCGTCTGTGGTTTCATCAAATAAATCTAAATGCAATTGCGCCAATCTCATTATATTATGCGGTTCAAATTATCTAGAATCTAAGATATAAATTCTATTTCTATCTCTAAAGAATCAGACATTTTATAAAATACAGAAAATATTTATTGACGAATACGAATGGTCAACACGAACACAAAGAAAGATCATTCTACGTTACATCCTTAAGAACACATCACAAATTCTAAGTGGATAAGTATATATAAAAAAGAAGCACATGAAAGCTGTTGAGAATCTGCGCATGCGCAGGTAACTACAGCTGGAAGAGGAAAAAAGGTTTCTCTAAGACGGAACAAATTCATAAGTCACTGCTTTAAAAAATAAATCTATATTATAAAGCTAAAACGAAACAACCAGACCCAAAACCAGCAAACCAGACCCAAGCATCTGATTTAACTCAACATCTGACCAAGGTTGAAACTTATGTTATTTGCCTCAAAATATCGCGTTTGATTTAGAAACAGGACTATAATCAATGAAATTGCTCTCTCCCGCGATTTATTATATAAGTACATAAGCCACTTTTGTTCAGAATATATGCATTTTATAAAGCTGGAACGTAACAATTTTGAAAAAATCAGCAAATCAAACCCTAGCATCTGACTTAGCATCTGACCAAGGTTGAAACTTATGTCATCTGTCACAAAATATCTCGTTTAACTTAGGAGCAGGACGATAATCTATAAAATTACTATCTTCCACGATTTAATTTATTATATAACTATATAAGCCACTTTTGTTCAGAATGAATGTATATTATAAAGCTGAAGCGTAATAATTTTGAAAAAATCAGCAAATCAGACCTCAACATTTGACTTAGTATCTTATCCAGGTTAAAACATGTCATCTGTCACAAAATATCTTGTTTAACTTAGAAGCAGGATTATAATCTATAAAATTGCTCTCTTCCGCGATTTATTATATAAATATATAAGCCACTTTTGTTCAGAATGAATGTATATTATAAAGCTGAAACGTTGAAAACAAACAATTTTGAAAAAAATTAGCAAATCACATCCAAGCATTTGACTTAACATCTGACCAAGGTTGAAAATTATGCTATCTATTTCAAAACATCTCGTTTGACTTATAGCAGGACTATAATCTATAAAGTTGATATTTTTCGCAATTTAGTTTATTATATAAATACTTAAGCCACTTTTATTCAGAATAAAGATATATTAGAAGTTTGAAATGTCACAATTTTTGAAATAAATTGTAAGTACACATAAAATTATTAACCCTTTACATTCGTTTGATAAGTTACTTTCAAAAATGTAAATGTTACAATTGGAACTATGTAAAAGATTTGTAGATGATAATTATAAAAGTCATATCATATCAAAGTCTGACATTATATTAATATTAATTAAATTATTAATTATTAAAGCATACTTATAGCTATATTCCTCAGCCTCCAAAGCAATAAAAATATATAAATATTATGGTTTATACATTTTTATTGGTTGGGGGCGAAAAGTAATACAAAGTTACTAACATTTGTAACTATTATATCAGAGTTCTTCGAAAAGGATTGCTTTTATATTTCTAAGAATCATTTGACTCTCAGTAGGAATTCATTGTTCTTAATAATTTTTCTAGGGCAAATAATAATAATAGTAAAGTAATCTTTCTTGAAGTGGTTCTGAGAAATATGGAAGTAATAATTTCGGAACTACTCACAGATATAATAATAAAAAGTTACACAAATGTTTATAATGGAGATATATGAGGGAATTGTTATAGAGAATAAAATAAATCAATAAATATGAAAAAAGAATGGCAATAATTTCGGGTCTAACTGTCATATTGTCTCAACGCTGTCTAGTTGATCAATGAACGATTTCATCGTACACTTAAGTGAATTGAACCAAAATATTTGTTGGAATATTTGTTACAAGGATTATTTAATGTTTCAAAATCTATTGATTTTATTCGAATGCCGTTAAAAGAGGTTAAAAATCCTCCCAAAACTCTATTTGTAGTTTTGGGTGGATTTTTAGAGTTTATATTTCGTAAAAATCTCAATTGTATGATTACATTAAAAGTAGGGCAACGAGATTATACAAATATACCATTTTATTAACGTGAGCATGTTACATTTCGTGACAACTTTTAACGAAATTTTAAATCAGTGATCTGCGATATAAGGAAAATATTCCCTAAAAGACAAAACTCTTCAATTATATTACTAGAAGGCAATGAGATTACACATGAACGTGCGCATGTTACATTTCGCGGCTACTTTTAACAATATTTTAAGGCAGTAATCTGAGATAAATGATAAATTCCCTAAAAATTTCAACTGTCCAATTACATTAGAAAAGTAAGACGAGAATGTACAAATATTCCATTTTATTAATGTGAGCATATTACATTTCGTAACAACTTTTAACGAAATGATTAAAACAGTGATTTGTATTATAAAAATATTATACTTTAGAAATCACAAAAACTGAAAGAAAACCCCAAACACAAGAAAAAAAATCGTAACAAAATAGTTGTTTCTAGGATTCGATTTTCTTTAAAATTCCATTTTTTAAAAATCTATTGACATTAATTCCAATTAAGAATTACCTTTAAAATCAATTCCATTTAAGAATGTCAGTAATACCATTTCCTTTTACTGCTATCAATTTCATTTAAAGATAATAAGTCCACAGAGAACCTTGCTGTGTGATTATTAAGAAAATATCTTGAACGCTGAGAATTATTATTTCTTTTATCGTTTTTTAACTGTTATTATTATTATTTTGAAAATTTCCGATTCCCATATGTTTGTTTGTGATATTTTGAAAAATATTATTTGAAAAAAAAAATTATTTTTTAATGTTCTGAATATTTTTGAATACAAGGATGAGCAGTTTGAATCTGATGATTCAGCAATTCTGATATCCAGATTTTTTTTAAAAAATTGCAAACTATAACCATTATGACTTGCAAATAAAAATCATTTATTTCTTATAAAAGTAACATGCTGCAAAATGTAAATAAGCATAGTGACAAAAAAAAAGATCCATGCAATATTTTCCTCAGATTAATTAACAAAACCGAAATTTTTTTTAAAAAATGAGAGTAAAGAGCGCACACAATGCCTGCATTGAATCTTTGTTTATGAATTACTCATTTACAAGCCGAATATGCAACAGGTAGTTTCATCATATACCGTCTTGATTCATTCACAACACTGGACAACAAAATTTTGGTTTTTGTTTGTTACAAGAACAAAAATGGCTGAATCTTATAGTACTTTTGACGCTGATTTCAAATATGAAAACGGTTTCTTTCCATCGGGCATAGTTTATTTGTAATAAGCAATTACTTTGTTTGAAAAAACATTTTACTATGGTATGATCATATGATGTATATGTGAAATTTCTACATACCTAAAATTTGCTTCGTTTTGATTTTCTGGTGTATCCTGCAGTAGGTGCATCAGTCATGAGATTCCAGCAGTAGTCAGCCAGCATTCTTGTACTCCACTTTCCCTGGTAGCGTTTTTCCATGGCAGATATTTCCTGGTGAAAGCGTTCACCATGTTCATCACTCACAGCTCCGAGATTTTGGGGAAAGAAATCCAGATGTGAATATAAGAAGTGGATTTTTAGTGACATATTACACCCAAGTGCTTTATAGTTCTTTAGAAGCTCAGTTATAAGTCCTCTGTAGTTATCTGCCTTGTAATTTCCAAGGAAGTTCTTAACAACTTTTTTAAAAGATTCCCAAGCAGCAACTTCACAGTTATTCAAATTTTTTTCAAATTCAGTATCACTCATTAATTTTCTTATATCTGGACCAACAAATATACCTTCTTTTATCTTTGCTTCGCTTAATTTAGGGAACTTGTTTCTTAGATACTGAAATCCATTCCCCTCACAATCCATTGCTTTAACAAAATTTTTCATCAAGCCTAGCTTAATGTGTAGAGGCGGGAGGTACACTTTTTCAGGTTTTACTAGGGCTGGGTGTACAACATTCTTCTCTCCCACAGCCAATCTTTCTCGTTTTGGCCACTCTTTTTTGACGTAATGATTAATGCGGTCTCTGCTGTCCCACTCACACAAGAAACAACAAAATTTCGTATACCCAAGTTGTAAACCAAGTAACAGTGCTATTACTTTCAGGTCTCCACAAATATGCCATAAATGTTTCTCGTACTTAATCATATTCAACACAAGTTTCATGCTTTCGTATGTTTCCTTCATGTTTGCTGCATGAGCTACAGGGATTGATGGGTATTTATTTCCTACATGAAGAAGGACTGCTTTCAAACTATGTTTTGAAGAGTCGATAAAAAGACGCCACTCATCAGGATGGTGAAGGTGTCCAAAAGCTTCAAGTAAAGAGTCCACATCGTGACAGTAAACTAAGTTCTTATACTGACTGAAGAATCGTTCAAAATCACACTGTCTGTCACGAAAAGCAGATACTTTTGTTTCGTGTTGCAAAAGATTCCATCCTTTCTGACGTGATGCAAGAAGTTCTGATTGATTTTTTGATAAATGTAGATCACGAACGAGATCATTTAATTCTGACTGATTTATCAAGTGTGGTATTACGTTTGTATTGTCTAAAAAGTCTGTGTCTCTCGTATCTTCATCATTAGATAAATCTGATTTATCTTGATCAGTAACAGCATCTTCATCTAATTCCCATGTTTTTGGTGGTACTGGAATTGGGAGTTGTGTATTATGAGGAACAGGTCTTAAAGCAGAAGGAATATTAGGATATGTAACCGTATGTCTTGTCTTAGCTGTAATACCGGATATTTTCGTTGTACAAAAATAACAGTCCATTGAGTGATCCTTTGGTTCCCTCCAAACCATTGGAATTGCAAACGTCATGTGACGAGATCCATTCAGCCATCCAGTTAACAATGTTACACAAGAATTGCAACAAATATGAGGTGCCCAGGATTTGTCTTGATCGCCAACTTTACATCCAAAATATAACTCGTATGCTTTTTTTATCAGTGGAGTTATATTTCTCCTCTGAGACTTTAATGTTAACTCACCACAGATGTAGCAGAAACTATTTGGATGGTTTATACAATTTCGTGGCATTTTTATTATAAGTTCACTGTTATATACCCACTGACAAACACAAATTGCAAAAATGTTAAAACTTCATACACACATAATGTTTGCAGCTACACTGACGCGATACAAACTGTATTATAAGTAGTTAGAAAAGTAGTTGCACCATGAACGTATTCGCATGGGAGCTCGCACTAAACTGTTGCAATAGTTACTCATTCTTAGTCAGCAATTGACAGTGTTTGTTTAATGTACTCCAGTGCTGAGTCATTAACATTGTAATTCATGGAGTATGATGAGTGACTCATGCGGTGTGACTAATAGGTGATGTAATCGAACCCTATCTTACAGTATGATGTACTGCATATAATAACATTAATTTTATTGTTTTAGTCGCTTGTAATGAATTGTTATTAAACTGATAAGCTATTTTACTTTAATTTTCATCAATATAATTGCAGTAACATAATAAATTAATTAGAGATAAGTATATTTCACTCACATGGTTCATGCCCTGAATGACCTTGCTAGGAATACAGAAAGAGGTATTACAAAAAAACTAAGCCCGATGGAGAAATTCTGACTTCATATTTGGATTCAGCGCCCAAAAATACATAAGACTCAGCAAATATTAGCCATGTAACAAAATCACTGTTGACCAGTGTAATTAGTATAATGACTTTCCTGCTTTTTCAAATTCGCAACATTTTCTGCAGTAGTAATTATTTCTCCATTAATATTGGTAACTTTCATTGAAAACAGGTGGAATAATTTCCTTTTTCAATCCCCACCATTCGTTTACACTTTCCCTATATATTTTTTTTTCAAATTTTCACTCATTAATAAAATATTTTTTATTCATTCTAATCAAGTTCAAGTAAAATTTTAAACTTGTAGAGGATGACATTTGATGTTAATACAGTTTTTTCAAATATTAATTCATTAATTTTTTATTAATTAACTAAAAACTAACATTCTCGCTAAAAGTCTTCATTTCCCCATTGCCAAATAAGTAACGAATTCAGTTTGTTTTTTTCACCCTCCAATGAGATTAGGCTTGACATGTTTTCGGCCGATTATTTCCAACGATAGGTACTGTTTATTTTCTTAATGCTTGATGCATTTAAAATTAAACGTTGTTAATTAATCGACACTTCAGATTCATTTTGAAGTACTTTCGAATTAAAATAATAAAGAATAACGAAAATTAAAAATTTTTAATCTGTATTGCGTTACACCAACTGCAGTAAAAAAAATAAAGCATTTTGCGTTTCCTCAATTGGCGTTGAAAACTCAACGCTTGAATAATTTTTGAACAATTATTTATAGTTAATTTTAATTACTAGCCAGGTATAACCTGGTTGGTAGGCATTGGATTCCTAACCCTTGGGATGGGAATTTGAACCCGCCAGCTGAAGACTCTCCGTGTGTGAGAGTGTATTTTGGGACGTTAAATCTGTCGTGGTTACAAAGTCCTCCTTGTCGCGAGTAATACCACTAGTGGTACTGTGTCAGAGGTGATTGTTCTTTGCTCCAGATTTAAATTACGATCTGTGAATGAATGAATGAAGTATGTCTCGTTAAAAGGGTTTGTGACGTGTGTGAGATATAAGTCAGACTTCTAAACTCGGGTGCTCAGGGGTCCATACCCTCAGAAGCTACTGCACCCCTCCTTCCCTTGTAAAGTAGAACAAGAATAAAAACCGTAATTACGTAATAAAAAGTAACATAACATTTATTTGTTGACCTAAGTAGGAATTGACTTAATTTTTTTTATGTTACTTGTTTTCAGTCCTTTAAATGATTTGTAAAAGGTTGGAGAAGAATATGAGAAGAATTTTTAAATTGACTTTTAAAGGGAATATGGATTAGAGTAAAAAATTTGCAACTGAATTTTTGCATTAAACTACTTAATTTGTTTGTCTAAACAGTCAATCAAGTTACTGCTTGTTTTAATATCATACGACGACCATACTTCGGTAATTCTATCGCGTTAGGGGCGATAACTGGAATGATGAGTATATTTCTAGGAATCTTCATTATTCTTTGGTCCTGATTTTCGCGCTATTAAATGATTTCAAGTTCATTTTTACTCCACGTATATGCGAGTTTCGTTTCTGATTCTACTATTTTATTTTAATTCAAAATTTATTTATTTTATTTCAGCGAGTAATTATAGTGTAATTCATTGTTAAATGTAAACATCTCTTCCTTTAATCATTCCTCTCACTCCTATTTTGATGAATTAAATCCATCCTAACGCATGCGCAAAAGTGCAATAGATTTTAGAATCCTTTTGTAAATAAAAATTCTGTTTATAAAGTTGGACTTGATATTTACCGACAAATAATAGATCTGACGACAATTACAGATTTCTTATAAAAATTATTAACTTTCAATTACCGGGTGTCAAAAAAGTTCCCGTACTCCAAATTTAAAAAATCACTGCCCATGATTTTTTGTCATGTATATTAAATTTTGCCATACGAGTAATGAAACCATGGACATGCTTGAAGCCTTTTTTCGGCGATAGACTTATCTCAAAAAATCTTTGGCCACCTCGATCCCCTGATTTGACAATCCTGGACTTTTTTCTGTGGGGATATTTAAAGGACAAAGTTTATGCTGGTGATCCTCAAACAATAGATGATTTGAAAATCGCACTTATCCAAAGGATACAAGAAACCACTCCTAGCATGTTAAAACGCGTTTCGAAAAAAATGCTCAAACGAGTTCAGCTTTGTCTCCAAGAAAGGGGTGGACATTTTGAACATTTATTATAAATGTAAGTTCTGTATTTTTTCCTTAGTTATGTTAAAAGGGCTTTTTATCATTGGCATAAAAATAATTCTTTTTAAACCTGTTGTTTTTGTAAAATAAATTCACAAATCATCAGTACGGCAACTTTTTGGACACCCTGTATATAAAATAAAAAGAAATATTTAGTACCCAAAATAAGAACTACCAGTTTTATAAAGAATATTAAAATTTTATTTATGTATTTTAAATTCTCCATATTTTTACTTATAAATAAATTTGCATAGGGAGTAATAGATTTGTAATAATCAAAGTAATTTATTAAAATTTCAGCTATATGCTTTTTTCATTATATTTCGTTTTATGTCAAACACTTTCCAAACATATAATCAGCGCTTTACTGAATTTTCGTTTAATTTGATTTGCGATGCCTAAATTAATAAATTCTTTGTAAATGCATTTTTGTTTACTTTTTAACTGAAGTACAGTAAATTTAATCATCTCGTAAATGAAAGCAGCTAATTGACACATTTCGATTCTTTAAAAAAATTTATTTAATAACCACCAGCAAGATTTCATGCATTAAAAAACAGAAAGAGATATTTTCTAATATTTATGAATTAATGAGCTTACATATTACCGGACAGGTATAACTTCATTATCAATTTCATAACTTCCATAATTTCCCTTTGCTTTGTTTTAGAGCGTCTAAAGCGTCTAAATTTGTCAAATTTTTCTGGTCGAATTTAATTTTCATTATCACAATATTTTCTCTTCTTCACAGACACTAAAAAGAAAAAAAATTATAAATTAATTGTTGAAATAAAAACAGTTTTTATACGATGTTTTTATGAAAAGTAAAATTACGTTTTTAAAAAGTAATAAATAAAAATACAGAAATAAGTAATTAATATTTATTTAAGTTTTACAAAATCCATGGAAGAAACCTTGGAATGGTGTCTTCAAAACTTTCTTTCACAGTCTCTACTAAATATGTTATCCCATAGAATGCCTTGAATGGCATTGGCGTGAAATAATTAAGCAATATCAACTTTTGACTTGAATTTAGCCTTTCTACTGAATTTATTGTGCCAACCTTGGCGTGTTTTTAGTAAATATTCCCTTTCATGAGGTTTAAAAATATTCGAAAACCAAATTTTAATTTCAGACGCGTTGTTTCCGATTGATTGAAACAAAAATTTGATATTTCAGGCATCCTGACATAGGGGTAGCATGCCTTCCTCGTGATCTGGGTGTCTCAGGTTCGATTCCTGGTTCGAGCATGGTTGTTCTTCAGTGTTCTATCTGTAAAAAGTATCAATATCTCCCCCTCCCTGTAAAAATGGACTGTGCAAGAGAATGCGATTAATGAGTAACACAAATCGTGCTATTTACCCTAGTTGGCGCTGTTACAAAAGAAGAGACGCTGATTAGGCTTAAATTGCTGACTACCTCGGCGGGCTTGTCCATTGCAAGTGCCATAAGAAACAACAATAAAATTTGATATTAATCAAACTGCATCTGAAGATATTTGAGTATTTGAGTCATTATAGTTAAGTCAATAAGTTAAATTTTTGTATTTAAGTTACCGTCCTTACATGTTTCTGAAAATAATAAAAATAATACATAATGGCAGAGGGTGAACCCCTTGTTATATTTGATTCAAAATTTAGTAGGTGTTTATACTAGAGATATTAAATCTGTGTACCGAATTTCATCTATCTAGCTCTCTTTATTTTGTAGTTATGAAGAAAATATATTCAAAAAGCCAGAGGGAAAGATTTTCTATAAACAAGCTTTGTTCAAAATTTGAGGGAAATCTGAAAATTTGGTTTTAAAACCTGCAATAACCTGCATATTAAATTTTATCCATCTAGCTCAAAGGATTTTCGAGTAACCTTTGTCAGAGATAGATAGACATATAGACGTAAATTAACCCCCCCCCCCAAAAAAAAATTTTTTTTTTCGAAATTAGGAGAATGTAAAAAAATGGAGATTCGTCCAAATCTCGAGTTCAAACTTTTTGTCGATTACTATATTTTCTCTATATTTTGTGTACCAGAAATTTTAAAAAAATGAAATTGATGCAACAATTTCGACACAAGAGCTTTACAAATTGAAATCATTGCTTTTAACGTATTATTTTAACATATTTTTTATTTTTTGAAAATTATACTGTATAATTTCAGTAGCTCGAGTTCATTTTTAAAAAAAAAACCTTTCTTTTTCTTATAACACTCATATTATTAAATTTCACAATCAATTCTCATTAATTTCAAATTCCCACGGATATATTTTTAATTTATAACCACCAAAATTTCAAACCAATCTTTAAACCCACCAACCTTGAATGAACAGTTAATCATTCCCAATTGCAAACCAGAAAATAAAACCGATGCCAAGAAATGCAATTTCCGACAAACCCTGTATTAAAAATACCATACGGTAATTTGAATACTCCGAGGGAAATTTATTCAAATCATTTCCAAATCCATACATATATCATTTAACATTTCGAAACCAGTTGTAAAAATATGAATGACTGAATCACTGCCACATAAGGCAATTAGTAATACGAGATACTCGGTTAAAAATACTGCTTTGCTGGATAAGGCGTTCGTGTCCTCGGTGTTGGACAGTCAGAGAGGCAGGATTCCGTTAGCCTCGCCGGAGTGCTTTGACTCCTTCCCTAAGATTCCTTGACCGACTGAGAGTTAAAGATACTGTGGCAACTTTACTCTTTCAGGGACGTTTGGAGATTGTGAAGGATTGTTTATTTACTGACACCTAACGTCACTTTCTGATTCTTTTTTCTTTCTTTTCGCTAAAAATGTAACTTTGTCACCACCGCGGGTATCCTCTTATCTATGTTGTTGAGAGTTTTTGTTTCTAGGTGTTATCTAAGGCCTTCAGATTTTGTAGAGGAGTGTTGATGGTAACGTAATGATTCCACGTGTGGGAGATAAAACGGAGAACCAGTGGGAAGGGCTTATATAAAACTCTTATAATCAGAATAATAAATAATAATTCACCGTTCAAAGTTCATATGGTGATAAATAACATATTTTAAATGTGGGACAGTAAAAAAAAGGTCGTCTAGATATGAATCATAATTTTCTAGTAATTTTGTTGACATGGTAACACATTTAAATTGTTAAAAACAATTTAAACGAAAAAAAATTGATTATTTGTGCTATTAACAAAAGCATGTCTGTCAGGTAAAAAATTCATCACATAATTAAATTTATAAGTGGAAATAGAAATCTATTCACATCTTCCTAGTCCTCAACAAGTCTCATACTCACAATGACTGAGGATAAAAACAAGCAGTTTCTTATTATACACTTTAATTAAATAGAGTTTCCCTTCGTTCTAACTAGCCAAATTATTTTCTATCTCCTTTTAATACCTGCAACGACACCCAGTGTGTCTTAAAACTAAATGAACACAGAATATATGTATATCATAACACATTATATATTTCAGCCTATAATTGTTTCAAATTATTTTTCAAAGAAGAAAATCTCTGTAAACTTTTCTCATTTCTATCTCATATTCATGTAAATTCTGTGAATAGTTTTGTTTATATTTTTTCTTACTGTAAATATTTTATTACTTAAAATAAAATTCCCTTAACAGGCCCATCAAACCGTGAAGTGACCAGAATGGTCACAGATACGGGGGGATGAGACGGCATTCTGTTCTGTCTATAAACACTCCATAGAAGATTAAAACTGCTGAATTTCGAACAAATATACTGTGATAAATATATTCATTTGAAGAAATTTTTAATTTTTTTAAATTAACTTTTTATCTATTAAAACTAATGTCTTTATACGTGATATTTTCAGAAAATACTGTAATATAAATTATTTTTATTTTTCTTAAATTTCTTTAAAAGAACTTTTCATATCATTTTAATTGCCATATAATTGGTTTTTGAAATTTAAAAAAATTATAATGCGATTCACATCATAAATATTTATAATGCGATTCACATCATAAATAATTATAATGTGATTCACATCATAAATATTTATAATGCGATTCACATCAATAAATGAAACTGCTACATAGAAATTACAGCTGATTTCATTATTTCAATCAATAAATCGTCCTTCTTCTTTGCTGAAAGAATATGATATTAAAATTATTGTCATTGTATTTTCATTTGCAAGCTACCAATTTTATTCTGCGGTTGTTACTAATGGCCCTTGCCATGGACAAGCACGCAGACAGCCATCAGCAATTTTAAGCCGAATGAGCGTCTCTTGTTTTTGAAGTAGCGCCAACTAGAGCCAAGAATACTACATAGCTACACACTCATTACATTCAATTGCACAGCACCTTTTCACAGAGGCGGGGGCACATTCATTCACCACACAGATAGAACACAGAAAAACCATGCCCTAATTGAGACTAAAACCCGGGTCTCCAAAATCAAGGGATCTACGAGGAGGAAGGCGCCAATTTTATTCTAGATAATTTTAATAATTGAGGCTTTAGTTTACAGAAAAGTAAACAAAATTCGAATTTTAAAATTGATTAATTGAATTCATTTTATTGCAGCAATATCTTATTTACTTATGATGACATAGTTAAAAATCCTATATAATTTATAGGGGCCAATATCAGTTAACTATACTTCAGGGTAATGCTTGCATCTCAATAAGGCTGAATGAATTTAGATAATAAAAATTGATAAATGGCAGATATGGTACGTAATGTAATTATGTAAACAACTGATTATATAAACGATGACACTTTAAAAACAAAAACAGCAAAATAATTAATCAAATCTTAGATTTTTTTCAATACAGTATAATTATAAAGTCTCATTTTACTCAATAAATTTTGATATAATTTTATATTTACATTTAAACTCAGTCTAATTAATGTCATACTATGTAAATTTAATCAGTTTTCTCTGTACTCTTCCGTCAACCAGGCGGCAGCGAAAAATCATCAAATAATTGCGCCTAATTTCTTACAATAATTTTAAAGTGGAAAATCGCCAAATAATTTAGAATTCCGCCAAATTTCTTCCAAGGTTTTGAAAGTGAAAAATCACCGAATAATTTAGAGTTCCGCCAAATTTCTTCCAAGGTTTGGAAAGTGAAAAATCACCAAATAATTTCGAATTCCGCCAAATTTCTTACAATGATTTTAAAGTGAAAAATAACCAAATAATTTAGAATTCCGCCAACTTTCTTACAATGATTTTAAAGTGAAAAATCGCCAAATAATTTAAAATTCCGCCAATTTTCTTACAATGATTTTAAAGTGGAAATTCGCCAAATAATTTAGAATTCCACCACATTTCTTACAATGATTTTAAAGTGAAAAATAACCAAATAATTTAGAATGCCTAAATTTCTTTGGCGATTTTTTCCCTGCCACTCGGTTAACGAAAATGTATAGTTTCCTCTAATTATTTGTTTTAGAAAACACCTTTAAAATCTTTTCATTTCTTTTTAAAATTCATCTAATAATATCCATATCAATTACCAACCGACTTATTCCGCTAAAACGTTCTTCCCTGTTTGTCAACAACTGTATGCAAAGTGATTCATAACAAAGCCAAATAAAAAAAAGGCTTACAAAATATTTTGTAAGCTCTTTTTTGTATTAAAGCATTCAATCTGCTCATTATAAAAAACTGCTGTTTTATATTTCAGTTTATCGATGAATTATTATGCAATCGTATTTCTGGTTTCACCGATTCCTTATCAAAACACAGAAGAAAAAAGTTACGGGTTGTTATCTGAAGAAAACTGCTGATTATTTTAACATAACAAAGCCACGTGTAGGAAGATACGAAAATGAACGTTGGAATATATCAATCATTCAGAGTTCTTCTTGTTCAAATATAAAAGAAAAAATCCAATATATCGTCAATGGCAATTATTTTCGTATTAAAATATATAAACTTTGCGAGTGATTTGTTTAGAGTGAAATATCAAAATTTTAAAGTGAAATAATGAGAATCAAGTAACACAATGTATTTTAAAGATAGCACAGAGAACGTTTTGAAAGTTAATACAGTGTTACCTGCTATAGAAGGATAACGTATTTCTGAAAATTTATAGTAAATACACTAATTTTCTTATAAAAAAAGTTTTTGAAAATATGCTTTTATTAACGCACTAAAATGTGCATTACTTATTTTTTTACTTTTCAGTCACAACTCTCTTTTATGAATGTTATTAAATCTTGAAATAATCTTAACTGGATCAAAGTACTCGTATTCAAGTAAAAATTTATTATATTTTTTTACTTATTGTTCTGTTATTTCTAATTGCATTTGCCATGGACAAGCTCGCTGCTGCATCAACGATTTTGAGCCGAAATGAGTATCTCTTGTTTGAAGAAGCGCCAACTAATGCCAAGAGTACGACTTATAGCTACTCACTCATCACATTCGCTTGCCCAGCCCCTTTTTACAGGGGCTCACGTTCACTCACCTTAGATAGAACAGAGAAGAACAACCATGCCCGAATCGGGACTTGAACCTGGGACAGACGAGTTAACCCTATGCCATGAAGAAGGAACTTTAAGATTTAATTAATAATAAAGACATAAAAACTCAAAAAAGAAAAATTGATCTCAATTCTAAAACTTATAAAATTTTTCAGAAAGCTAGATCACGAAAAAGAAAAACGAAAACAAACTTCCCTATTTAGAAACTTGAAACATTAAATGAAAGAATTTAACCAATTAACTGCTTCATTTTCCTTTTTATCAAATATGATGACTGCTTATGTTTGGAGATTACATTATTATTTTGGTTTAACTAAGATTTCGCAAAATATTTGAAGTATTTATGAATTTAAAAGAATCTTTTTATCGGATTGAATCCTATATTTGCGATTTAAATTTTTTAAACTACAAAATTTGGTATTTCTATGATCCTACACAAACGGATGTAAAATCGTTAAAAATTTTGTATGTCGTTCGTTTAGACGGAACGTATCCTCTCTCCTTATGAAAGTCGCCGGCAAGTGAATTTAACTTACACAATTTTTAGAGTCCATATTATTATATACTCTTAACCAGTTTTCACTAAACGCCCTGTCAATGTGATAGGAAAATGGCAGATTTTCAATGTGATTACCATTTTCGGTTTTTTGAAACCTGAAAATAATTTTTTATCGCAATTTCTGTGTTTTCATGTTTTTGTAAAGAATTTTATTTTTTAAACCACACCAAATTTGTAAAAAAGTTTTGAATTTGTAAATTTTTGATATAATTTCTCATTAAATTATTAGATGTAACGGAGTTTCACTGAATAAAAAGGACGCAATTTTCGAAATTGAAAACTACATTAAACATATTTAAGTTTATTCATGTCATAAAATCCACCGTTTTCTTCTAGAACAAATGTCACAAAACAATCAAAAACTGCTTTCGAGTCTTATGCAACTATTCTCTTAATACATCTTATCATCTTATCACAAACACAGTACACAGTTTCCGTTTGAGAGTATTATCTAAGATCTCCAGATTTCATAATAAAATACTGATTGGAGATTTTGTCATTTTGAATCTACGTGAAGGTGAGACAGCGACATGCAAGTGTCAAAAATACTCAAAAACTTCTTGTAATCGAAGTTTACAGAGTGAAATCTGAATTAATTCTTTAGCTTGAAGATAGATAAGAATAAGATCATTAGATCAAGCAAGACAAGCAGCAATATATATATATATATATATATATATATATATTGCTGCT
>JAOUZG010016644.1:11857346-11870130 GCA_026289955.1 Argiope argentata | reverse complement strand
CCTCATTAACGCCATCTGTACAATGTTCTTAATACGTTGTAAGTGTCAGTTGTTGTCGGAATAGTGGTCTGTGTAGTTGCTAGCTGATTATGTCTGAGCTAAGTGAATTCGAAAGGGGGCAAATTATTGGAGCTCAAATTGTAGGTGCTTCCGTAACCAAGGTAGCCAAAGTGTTTGGTGTCTCAAGAAGCACGGTGTCGAGGATTTATACTGCATACAGAAACAGCGAAAAAACATCATCTGCTAAGTCACAACGTGGACGAAAATGTCTGTTGAGTGATCGTGACAAACGGTCATTGAAGATGATTGTGACGAAAAATAAGAAGACGACAGCTGCAAAAATAACTTCTGAAGTTACTGTCGGTCTTACAAACCCTGTCAGCGTTAAAACAATACGAAGGGAACTCCATAAGCAGGTAATTGCAGGACGAGTTGCATTTCCCAAACCCCTCATCAGTAATGCAAATGCTTGTAACAGGAAAAGATGGTGCCTAATTCATAAAACCTGGACGATGGAGCAATGGAAGCCGGTCATTTGGTCAGATGAATCTTGTTTCACGCTGTTCCCAACTTCTGGCCTAGTTTAGTCTGGCGAACGCCATCACAAGCGTACGATTTCAGATTGCTTGCTGCCAAGAGTAAAACATGACGGGGGTTCTATCATGATTTGGGCAGCCGTATCGTGGTATTCCATGGGTCCCATGATTACCTTGCAAGGTCGCATTACTGGTAAAGATTATGTGACCATTTTGGCCGATCAAGTACATCCGATGGTACAGTATTTGTTCCTCAATGGTAATATGTGCCCCAAGTCGATAGAGCCCCTATTCACACCGCTCGCATCCTCCAAGACTGGTTTTGGGAGCATGAGGAGGATTTGTCACATCTCCGCTGGCCACCATAGTCACCAGATATCAATATTATTGAGCCTCTGTGGTCTACTTTAGAGAGAAAGTTCCGTGATCGCTATCCCCCTCCATCATCTCTAACTGAACTTGCCACTGTTTTTCATTAAGAATGATGTAATATTCCCTTGAAAACCATACAGGACCTGTATTTGTCGATGCCTAAAAGAATTCAAGCAGTTTTAAAGGCTAATCGTTGTCCTACACGGTATTAGGCATGATATTATGTTTTTTTAGGTGTTCCCATATTTTTGTCCAACCCCTGTATATATATATATATATATATATATATATATATATATATATATATATATATATATATATATATATATATATAAATGTTTTATAATACACACAAAAAAATTGAAAAATGTATCAATTTAATAAATAGAAATAAATAAATAAAAATAAGTAAATAATGATAATTTAATAAATAAATTGTATGTATACATAGATATAAATATATAAAAGAATTGCTCATTTAAGAATATAAGATAATAAATTTCATAATTTTTTGCACATAATTTATATATATATATATTAAAAATGAAATGTTTTATAATACACACAAAAAAAATTGAAAAATGTATCAAATTTCAATGTAAATTTTCATTTTTAAATATTTATAATAATATCTAAAAAATTCTTGTTTAAATGAATAATTCCATCATAGTTTGAAAAGATTAAGTCACGGTTTGTTTGACTAAAGAATATTCAAGTTCCAACTAATAGCAAATACACAACGCAATGTTTATTCATTTTACCACTATATTTACCATCACAAGCATGAGTTTTTATGTCAACACAAAGGGTTTAAGTATGCAATATAAGTAAATAAATTACTTTGTCTTAAGTGATTCTTTAAAAGGTAAACAATTTATAGGGACAGATTCTTTGAATATGGAGACAAGGAGCTTAATGTTGATGTAAAATAATGAAGATATAATTACATTAAAGATTACCTTTTTTTGCAGTTCGGCAAAGACTTTTTATTTAAAATATTTATCGTTTAAAATCTTTAAACATTTTCGAGACAACAGAAAAAGTTAATGTATAAAATATTCCATTAATTTTGTGAAAGGAAAAATTCTTTCTTATTAGATGAATAAGTGAATTTCTTATTAGATGAATGTGCAAAATACTATAGCATGATTAATATGTTTTTAACAATCTACCATAACAACTTAGTTATTAGTGAATATATGAAAACATTTTATAAGCTAGTAGCCTTTGTTGATCCTTTTGTTTGCGGAAAATATTGCTCATTATGAAAGTTAAATTATTAATTCGAAATTCAATTATTAAAAATTCTACTTTGTTATTTGATAGGATTGAAAAATAAGAATTCAACGAAGTCAGTCTATTCCAAATAATTTCGCACATATATTGAAAAAAGTATATATTACAAATTAAAAACGTGAAAATTCCATTTGCAGATCAATGTCCTAATGAAGCAAGTTTTTTAAAATCTTAATCTTAACAATTATAAAAGAATGCGATTGAATGGTTTATGGAATAATGAAATCAGTTTAAATTTTATCAGAGCAATACAATAGTGTGGGAGATTGTAAAATATTATTACAGTTAAGAAATTAAATTTTGAAAATTTATTAAAATAATCCAAAAATGGGGAAAGATGATTATAAGTAAAGGTTTCTTTTTGCAATGTGATATTTTTGAAAGTTGTTGCTGACAGAGACCAAAAAATTGCTTAGTTTTTAATTAAATGATATCTTGATAACTTTGAATTTAAAAAAGTTGTTAGAGATTTTTTTCTTTTCTAGAACAGCATAATACACTCACTGGCCAATGAATTAGAAACCCAAGATCAATATTTTACTAGACCACCTTTTGCACGGATAACCGTTTTTATTCGTTTCGGCATCGAATCTATATACTTTTGGAGTGCATTTAGATGCAGAGAATATCATGCATTGTCTATGCATCTAATTAGATCTTGTAAATTAGATGGAAGAGGAGAGCGATAAAAATCCAGACATACGTGACATATGTGATGGATCCGAGTTTCGAAATTATATTTTATAAAATTTATCTTGAAGTTCTACAAGCCTACCATAGTCCCAAGTTAGGCTCCTTACGACGACATACTGGAAAAATTCAGCTCAAATCTCTAAATTGTGAATCGAATGCCGGCAATCCATTATTTTCACATAAGGATACGAGGCTAGACTTTTACCTCTCCAATTTTGGAGATTTCCGAATTTCTATTGTTGTTATTATTATTTACGGCACTTACCATAGACAAGCCCGCTGGTGCATCAGCGGATTTAAGCCAAAATAAGTGTCTCTTGTTTGAAGAAGCGCCAACTAGAGCCAAGAGTACGTGTTAAGAATTAAGCTAACACGTCATCTTCTTGGGCGGAGCCTGCTACCAATGACGTAAACACCACGTGACCAGACTATTGATTTTGGAATATGCAATGGTTTTCAGTATGCAATGGTGACCCTGCTTCAAGGGGGATTGCTAGCTAGTACGGCTCTTTCCTGAAGCATTAATTTTTTTGTTGTTGTTACTAATAAAATAGGTAAAAGACAACCTGTGTCTTAGTGTTATTTGAACCTACCAGACAATCTTCACTATCTAATAAATGGTTGCGCATCTAGCATGCACTAATTTATCGTACGACTTTACTACATACTCATCGCATTCGCTTGCACGGTCCCTTTTTATAAGGAGGCACATTTACACGCTTCACAGGTAGAACATAGAAGAACAACCATGCCCTAACCGGGACTCGAAACAGATCACGAGGAAGATGCGCTATCTCTGTGCCTGGAAGCCGGCATGAATTTCTTTTTAATTGATTAAGAAATGTTAGTTCCTTCAAAGTATTTCGCAATATTTGCCACGTCGAGGAAATATTTGCTATTTTTAATAACTTCCATATCCTTGGGTGAATAATACATACAACAGGGCTGATATTGTTGAGTCGGAAAATGCAAAATTTCAAAGCTCAGAACCTTCCACCCAATCATTCTGATTTCATTTCAGATTCTTTGAGATTTTTCTGGAAAAACACAGCTGAAATTTCTAATTCTGCAGTGAAAACCACCAACAATTATTGATATCTTACATTATCCATTTACTTGGCTTGTATATGGGCATTTCTTGTTGGGGCATCCCAACCCTCGATTCACAATATGTCGATGACTAATGACAATTCAGTGCATTCTTATAGAGTGCCAAAGTTTTGATTCTCAACGAATTCTGTGTTTTCTTTCTTCTCAAATTACTTTAAAGAAGAAAGAATCTTTCAAAAAATGCATCATTTTCATCTTTTTATCTTTTAAAAATGATTGCTTTCTTCTATCTCATATGAGTATTGTGCCTTTTCTTTTTATGTTTCAAAACCTACGCAACAGAGTGCATTCCTCGTGTTCTGGGAGTCCCGGGTTCGAGTCCCGGTCCGGGCATGGTTGTTCTTTTGTTTCCGATCTGTGAGATGTGTGTCTGTGCCCCCCCCCTGTAAGAAAGGGCAGTGCAATCGGAAGTGAAATGAGTGTATAGCTAAAGTCGTACTCTTGGTCCTAGTTAGTGCTACTTCGAAAACAAGAGACGCTCATTAGGCTTAAATCTACTGATGCTTTCATCAACGGGACTTATCTAATGGTAAGTGCCATAAGTAACAACAACAACAACGCAACAGAGTTTTTAAAACTCCAGAATAGAATATTTGTAACATTGAATAGAATTTTCAATTAACCTTTTAAAATAAGACAACGTCTTTTTATGAATCACATGTATGAATACACTTCATGATTGGCACTGTATTATCAGAAATGATTTTATAGCCAAACACAAACTCAAACCCATTATTCTTAAATAAAAACATTCTGGCTATCCGATATTCGATGCTTATAATTTCTGGGTGATTTCGTAATAAGTTTTCACTATGCCATAACTCTTCGTAATTTTTGTCAACTCTAAGAAATATAATTCATTGATAAAAAGTGCTGATTCAGGGTTACTGTTATCTTACTAGCTCGTGCTTGGAATAAAATAAAATACAAAGTATTTTCCCGATATTAGTTTCAAATTGGAAAGAAAATGAACTTTATATAGCACAGCTTTCAATGTGTCAAGATAAATAATCAACATGTGTACAACAACAACAGCAATGTGTACAGATAATAACGCCAACGGTCGTATTTACCGCATTTAAACAACATGATTAGTTTTTGTTAAGCATCATCGCACCGAAAAAAGTTGGAATTATAGATCACTAATTCTTCCTTTTGGACTACTGCATTTAAAGTTTGATGCAAATCAAAGATTCGAGTAGACGGCATGCTGAATTTCATCTGTATAAAATCATAGGCGCGTTGTCGAAACTAATTTTTGCTAAAATTTTCAGTGAAATATTTAATATAACTTTATACTAAGTACTTTTTCAGAAAAATAATTAATGCGCGAATTATTTTTAAATAACTCAACGATTCCTGGTAAAAAATGCAAACGATAATTTAAATAAATTCTTTCCGAACTCTTTCTGTAAATATTAGTTAATTCTTTTCTTACAAAGATTCTTTTCTTACAAAGATTCTTTTCTTACAAATGTGAGTGTTATTTCGTCATAGAAAAAATTCTGCCTGGTTCCATATCAATTTTGGGGATTACAATAAAAGAATCTGGTGCTCTAGCATTTTGGTAAATAGAAAAGTTTAATTTTTAATATTTTGTTGATATTAAATGGTGGTGCAATATTTTTTTAAAATTCAACTTTTGATTGGCATGTAATATGTACTAATTTAGAAGTTTAGTGTGATGTTTGTTTATTTAGTGTGCTATATACTTCTTCCTAATTTTTTGTCATCTCATTTAATTCCAAATGTGTGATTTGCGTTCAATTAACATAAAAGATTTCTTCTGGAAATAGTTTTTTTAAAAAAATTTCTCATAAAAAAGCTTTATTATTGTCTCATTATTATTTACTTGTAAATTTAACTTTAAATGAAAGTACTAGAAAAAAGTTTTAACTTATATTTTAAGCAGTAACTTACCAAACTACTTACAATAAAGCACATCTTCCTGCCTTCATCTTCAACAATAGAAAGAAACTTCACGTTAAAACTATTCGTAGCAACAATAGAAAGCCATTGGTTTCTCTTAGCGTTAGTAAACTATATTGTTAAAAATAATTAAAATGGTAGTTTTAATTCATTAAAAAATTTTAAAAACAGAAATTAAAGTGAGATTTAATACAATGGATTGACCTTTTTTAAATATTTAGTTGTTAAATTCAATTTTGCGCACTCCTATTTTCGAGAATTATGAATAGAAGCGTCAAACGTTTGCTCAGTTTCAGAAAGATCAAAATTTTAAATAAAATTTGAAACTAATCATTTTAGAGGTGCTTATTACACTTAAACAAGTAAATCTCTGAAATGTTTGATAGCTTTAAATCTATTGATCTATCCTGTGGAAGAAAAACACATAAACACTGACATTTTCCTTTACTATTAGAAGAGAAAGAGATTGCATATTTCAGTAATCACATTCTTGGAATCAAGAAAAATTGACCAACAAATAAGCTCTCCTACGATAAATTTTGTTTGAAATGTTGCAGATATTCACAAGCTTTAGAGAAACTTTAATATAAATTTTATTCGTCTAATTTTTAGAGGCATTTTTAATAATAATGTTTTACATTAACAAAAATTTTAAAAATTTGCTGTTTACTTGCAAAAATAAAAATATTTGCTCAATTTGGCCATGTTAATACATTTAATGAATAAACCACTAACCAAATTTGAATCGTGTAATTCGTTTGTGTTTTTGATTTATCGTATACATATACAAACAAACATAATTAATAAAAATGACTAATATCTGGTTATAAACATTAAATAGCCTCAGTGGGTTTTTAACAGAATGTTTTTGTAACTTTTTTTTAATTATTGAGTTGATAAATACAGATAAAATTATGAAATTAGCCATTTTTTGATAATAATTTATGAATGCGCTTAATGTTGTTCCAAAAGGAAAAGTAAATATAATCAAACCAAACTGTATTTAATTCGTTTCATTTTTCAATTAACGTATTCATAGCCAAACAGACAACAAATAAAGAAAAATGGCTATTTTAGCTCAATATAATTCGTAAATAGATCTTGCCCTGTTTCTAAACAGAATGTTTAAGTAACCAAATAAAATTATCAATTTTTTACTATCACTTTCATAGATAAACAGTCAAAATTGTAAAAATTCCCAATTTTCAGTAATAAATAGTAAAATTCGTGGTGTTGCTTCAAAATTGATCGATAATATAACCAAATAAAACTATACTGAGTAGAATACGGGGAGATCCTTCTAAATATTGTGGTTTAGATTTTTCATGATTGCGATTCCTTATATACTTCATTAATGAGAAACAAAAATTTCAAACGTTTTTATTATCATGCGAGAACATGATGTTGTTTTGGTTTAGAGGTTTTGGTGTCACAGAAATTTGTAGACAACAAACATTCATTTTTTTCTTTGAAGACAAGAAACATTCGTCTATTCATTGGTAGGTAGCGTGTCACCTGACTCATGATATTTGTGGTTTGTTTTGCCACTATTGTTGAGATATACAATTAAATTTATTATCAATTGCTTTTTGTTTGTTGTTTCTATGAAATGACGTCATCTTTCGGTTTGTTTACGATTTCTTACTTTTAAATAATTAATCTCGATCTCAGATGGTTATATGGTTTTGTTTTGGAATTCTCTTTCAGTTTTAGCTATCGCAATTTTGTAAAACGCGACTTATATTTATTCTTTAATGATTCTATAAGCGCATTCGTACTAATTGTATTTCTCAAAATACTGCAAATATTAGAATATAATTTTAATACCAATTTGCATTACGTTTATTGTATTTTATCACATATACAATAGCTGCCAGTAATAGTGAACTTTTCGTCGAAATTTTTTTTTTTAATTTTAAAAATCGATCGAGCTCCAAACTTGAAAAATTGAAAATGAAATTTTAACAAAATTATTATCAGAGAGAGAGAGAGAGAGAGAGAGAAGTTTCATAATTTTTTCATATCGGTTTTAACTGATTAATGACTTAAATCAATTAAGACAAATAATCACTTAAAAAATAACAATGTTCTCATAAGATAACTTGAAATTTGTGATCACATATTTCGTTTTCTTTTTTTAATGTTTTTATTTAAAATGTTTTATGTAACTTGCCGACCACGAAAAATATGAAAGCTGTCTTTTCATGTAAAATATTCGCCCAAATCGAGAACTCTTTGATATGAGTATCATATGATAAATATATTCTATACTTTCAGTTTTGATTTTGCAATACTTACCTCACCAGGAAGTGGAAATTGTATCACTATTACAGTGACTTGCATTCATGTGGGCACATCCAACCAAACGGAAATCACGCGTCATCTAATGCAACAGGAACACGATTTAACGTCACACAAAAAATAAATTCTTTCCGCATTTAAATATCTGTTTTATTTTGTAGTACTGACGGCAGTTATATGAAAAGGTAAATATTCAAATGAGAATTTTATTTAAAAAACGAATTTATATAACAAAATAAACAGCAATTTATTATAAAGAATGTGTAAGCACAAATTTTAATAGTTAAATTTTCAAAATTTCAACAAAATTTAATATAAAATTGATATTAAAAAGTGGAATTTTAAATGCATTAAAATATTAACATAAAATTTTAAGAAATTAATTATCAAGTAAATAAAAATAATTAAATAAATATAATATCTAAAGTAATTTTTTTTTAAATATGGTAAATTTTATTTTAAAACCCAATGTAAATTAGAAGCAATAAATAAATAATGCAGTTTACTTACTTGAGATCAAAACGAGACTTATCTTAACTAGTCAATTTCTCAGAAAAGTATGATGTGCGTTTAGAAAGAACGTGAAAGCCACGGTTGCAGATATTAAAGTCACGGTATAAAAATATCTTTAAATAATCATATACTATAATACGAGGAATGGTTGTCACATCGAAAATCGCCCCAGAATCAATAAACTCCGGTAAACTTGGTTGTCTGGGGTTTTTGGCCACGAGGAATCGATCGGCGCCGGTTTTGAAGCGCTACGGTTGAGCAGTTCGGAGTTACAGATAGGATATTTTCAAACTTTATTAGTTCGCCATAATGGCTACTTAAATTTTCAAGTGGTAACGTGTTGCCATCTATAGCCAATATGCCATCTATATCAATATTCATATATATATTTTTTCATTTCATGCAGACACGTGATGAAAATTGCATTTTTATATATTTAATGCGCAATAATAATTTATTTTTTTAAATTTGAGTTTTTGTCAATCTGATGGCAACATATTAATAAGATAATTTTTTCCCTTTTACTCGTAACGCATGCTTGGAGCTTAAGTTTTAATTTTATCTTATACTATAATACGAGGATTGGTTGCCAAGTCGAAAATCGCCCCACATTTCCGACATTTCAACATTCATCAGAAAAAAATAAGGATAACTTTGATATTTTTACTAAATTTTCTTTCAAAAAAGTACGATTTTAATTCCATTGCTTTTTATTAAGGGAAATTTGTTAATGAAATTTTGAATTTAGCGCTCGTTCGTTAACTAAAAAGATTCGTTCTTTTTGATTCGTTCAAAATTCCAATTTCCAAATATTCAGATTTCCAAAAAAGCATTTAAGGAACTGATTTCGATTTCAAATCACTGTCAACAAAGTCCGACATTTCAACATTCATCAGAAAAAAATAAGGATAATTTTGATATTTTTACTAAATTTTCTTTTAAAAAAGTACAATTCATGTTTGGTTTTTCTAAATAAATTTGTCAAAAATATTGAACTTCAACACACTTCAATCTTTACACTGCTCACTTTGTACCATTTCTTTAATTGTATAATTTTTTGTTATCAATTACATTTTATTTCCTATGACTTTTCAAACTTTACCTTTGTATAGAATAGTTCCCTTTCCATACTCTAACTTTGTTTAGAATAGTTTACAATGGTGCACTTTGATCGGTTATCTTTTCACCAATGGTTTCACAAATTTTCTTATGGCATGTATTGTTTTGATAAATCACAATTGTTAATTAAATATTCGAGTTAGCTTCGATACCGGTTTTCTCCGAGCGGAGCTCGGTCACCCGCTGGTTTCGATAAAATGAAAATTTTAATTATACATGTAGGTAGTTTTTCTGTAAACACCGCTGTTCTTTGAAAATTATAGAATTATAGGAGCAGTAAAAAATAAACACGAACTTTCTATTAAATGAAAACGATCAATTAATTACATTAGTTTTATAAATATATCCTTCACTTACTATGTACAATATTTTTTGTAACAATATTAACCTCAAATACTATCTAGATATTTCCCAAAAAAAAATCCATAACCAGATAGATTATAGGTCGCATTTGTGGTTTTTTTATTAATTAGTCTTAGCTACATTTGAATTTTGTCATTTTTAAAGAAATGAATCGTGTACACATTTTTTTAAAAAAATTGAAATAGATTAAAAGTGGTTTCATATGTTCATTTCCATTTTTCTTACTTGTCGTGTTTACTAACGGATCTAACAACTCATTGATTGTACATCTTAAAAATATACAAATTTTCTTTTTTCTGTTTAGTAAGCTATAGGTTAATTTTATTTACCAAACATACCCAGATATTATTTATGTAAGGTAAAAGAACTTTTCTAAAGCTGTTGTTTAAAGAATTCGTTACGAAAGTTATACTATAAAATAATTTATATCAAAAGAATTAGACAAAAAAAATCCCTGATTAAAAATATAAGTAAATTAGGATTAAAAGGTGAAAAATCTTGAAAAAGGGAATTAGTTTTAAATCCCTTTCTGTATAATTTTAATATTAAACTTAAAAACTGCATTTTTGGTTGTTTTTATATGTTGATGAAATATGCATTAATAACGCTAGAAGTTGTTTGTAGATATTATGGCTAAGCTTTTTAGAATTCTCAAATCTTAAAAATGCTGCATTTGAAAGCAAAAGTAAAGTACTTTTCAGTTCCCTTTTAAATGCTAATGCAACTGAAACTTTTTAAAATTATAAATAAGATATTTAATTTTTTTATCTGTATAATATTACTTTACTGAAGAGTTAAAAAAACAATTTTCAAATAAGTAAGCTTTTTATCCTAAAATTTACAATTTAAATTTTTTGAAATTTGCAATAAATATTTTGTTTGCACTTCGATTAGTAAGAAATACAAGTAAACAGAAATTTTCACGGAATATTAAGGAAAAAATAATGCCAGCAATTTTTAAATAGTTTAAGCATATATAAACAATAGTAATGTCAAAAAAACCGTTTCACAGTTAATATTCTCGGTATTATTAAGTCCTAAACAATCTAATTTTTATTACATGATTACACTCATAACAACATAATACCATGGTTAATTTTTTTTAATTTGTTTTATAAAATTAACATGAAATCAAACAAAAAAGCACTTCATTTTTTAAGAAAATATATGCTTATACAATATTTCCAAACATAATGTTTTCACTGTAAATTTACGGTTTTACTGTTGGTTTTATTTGCAAATAAATAAAGAAACTAAAAACCTATTAAGGCTTAAAGAGTATTATAAACAATGAACTCTCTCGTACAAACTGCTTTAAATATAATAAAATAGTTATCCGATACTTAAATAACAGAAAATTATGTGAAATTAAACTATAGATAAACTTATTTTTCAAAAATTAATAATTATTGCAAAAGTGAAAAACTTTTTAAAATTTTGTTAATTAATTCTTTCTACTATTTTTTTTTAATTTTATATTTCCTTGATATACAGGGTGATAAGTAAACAGAAGCTAAAGATGTCTACAGACGAAACTATTGTTCTGAAAGTTATGAAATTTCGTATAGGACATAAATAAGGGATGAGAATTTGAGTGAATAAAAAAATAGTTCCCAATTTTGCCACCAGGAGCAATTTTTCAAAAAAAGTACACATTTAGCATATTTTTGACAAATTTAATTACAACAAAACATGTTCAACACGGCGGCCATCATCTGGAATCATAAGATAGCATGTTACACAGTTGACCTTAGTGTGCTATGGGCTTGTAATTAAATTTGTCAAAAATATGCTAAATGTGTACTTTTTTTGAAAAATTGCTCCTGGTGGCAAAATTGGGAACTATTTTTTTATTCACTCAAATTCTCATCCCTTATTTATGTCCTATACCAAATTTTATAACTTCCTGAACAATAGTTTCACCTGTAGACAACTTTAAAGTAGGGTCGTTTAATTATGGACACCCTGTACATCCAGAATTTCGATAATGTATGTTTTTTTATTGTTTATATGGCGTTTGATAACAATGGAAATTCATTAGAATAAGCTTAATTGACAATAATTTTTAGTAAAAGTTTTAGAAATAACATAGCATTCTTTTCCAAAAATATATAAAGACATCTGCTGATGTGATAAGCATTAGTATATTAAAAAGAATGTAAAAAACAAATTCCTCTCCTCAAGCTGAAAGGCAAAGATAGATAGATTCCTTTAAATCGGTTACAGTTGCTATCTGGAAATGTAAATTAAAAACCGTCGAAATTAAGGTGTGTAAAATCAATTTTCAACCCCTAGCTTCTAAGACCTTGCAATTATCAAAAACTATAAAACAAAAGTTGTTCGTCTTAATGAGGGTTAATTGGATTTATTTTTCTATCTTCAATATTAAAAAAAAATTCACACCCATCCCTATCCCTGCCCTCTTCTTTGGAGTAGATGGACCATTTACGAACTCGTCCGAGATTTTTACATTTCTAGCAACTTATTCCAAGTCAGTTAAAATCTAAACAAAATTACTCTAGTTATTTTAGTATGGTTAAAGCATTATATTG